>PRKT01000204.1:683142-711302 GCA_003671525.1 Saccostrea glomerata
TTATGACGATAATCATGAATCGAAAATTTGCATTTTAGACTTTGACTTTCGTTAACAAATGAAAAAAAGTACCAAATTGTTTTTTTTTTATTATGACCAGTGAGAAATTATCATATTGTCATTATTTTTGTTAGTACTTCTCAAATGATTCCAATATCATTCTATTTAAAATATCCAAAAGGAAAACGTTATACATCACATACAAAAAAAGTTCTGAAATAATTGAGGGCTAGATTGCATTCTATCTATTCTTAATATACGGATTTCTGTATATTATTAAATGCATTAATTAATAAGGAAAACAAGACTTCTATGCTACCGTACACCATGTCACAAGATCGAGGTAACTGGTAAATAAAGATATCAAAATAAAATAAGTTTTTGTGGAAAAAATCAATTCCAATCTACATGCCTAATTTAAAAACAAGTACAATTTTCGATAATACCGATCATTGAGAATTCTTACATATTATATACTTAGATGTGGTCAGTTTTACTAAACTATGGTACATGTTGCTTAGTCTATGTAATATTGTTGATATTGTGCAGATATCCGATGACCTTGGTCCTAAATTTAACTCAGCAGCTATGCTCCCTCGTGCAATTTTAACTATGCAAATCGGGTATCTGCACATAACCAACAATATACTTTCATGTAAATTACTAAAAGAACTTTATTTGGTAATAACCAAGATTTGCCCCCAAAATCAAACTTTGACGGAGAAATATTTAGTTATGTTCTTAAACAGGGGGATATATGCTGACTTCAAAGCAATGAATATTTTCATAAGCAATGACGTCATATGTTTGAAATGACGTCACGAAAATGACGTAAATTTAAAATTTCCATGATTTAAACAGATAAAGGTATACATTGCGTCGATATTTTGAATAAAAATCACCGAGCGCAGGTCTGATCAGGCTCAGAATTTTGATATAATGTGTAGAATGATAATATCAATGAAATATGTAAATACTGTTTCTGAGCAAACTTGCGCTCTGTGAGTTTTAAAGCTTAAATGGTTCAAATTTTGTCCATTTTGTCCTTTGTCTAAAAAATGATATAAAATCGGACTAGTTTGTGACGTCATAAAAACAAAAATTGTAATTAAACTCCTTTGAAACTATTATATGTTCTGTTAATTTATATTTCTTATACCATTTATAGAATTCAGCACATTTCAAGAATTTTTCAAGCAAAGATATGCAGTATACCGCATATAGTTCTTTAATTCGTCGAGAAACATTTCTTTAAAACATGTTTATACCCCCTTCTGAATCATGGAACTGCGGTACGCACTCCAGCGAGATAAAATTTAGCACCAGTTAGCATTCAGTATAATATTATTATCACATATTTCCCCCTTTATCCCGTTGATATAGCTCATGTGATATCGTTTTCGTATCAACACTATGTATTCCTACGCCGCGTGACTAAAGTAAATAAACAAATACATGTGTATGATGAAGATAATGACTTAATTTGTCAAATTACACATTATTTGATGTATTTTTACAAGATTTCATTCATAAATTAAAAAAAATAAGTGCTGAAATATTTTCTTTCTTTTATATTTGTACGAACTATTTCATACAGCGCAACTTTATTTATTACGTTATTTGGTCCGAGGTAACCGAAAAGGAAATTTGAAGTAGAAATAACGACAAAATACACATTTATAGTGAACAAAAATATGTGATAAAAAGAATCTCCCATGGTTTGTGATTTGATATGATTTTTATCCAACTCGTTGTGTGTTTTCTCGTTGGATAAAAATCATATCAAACCACAAACCACGGGAGATCCTATATTTATCAATATTTCAGGATTATTAAAAAAAAAACTCTAGTTTTTGTTTCTAACCATCATCGAAGTCTGTTTTAATGTCTCAGCTGTTCCTTTACAGTAAAACCATGTCGTGTAATGCCAACCAGACTCACCAGACTGTCCGTACTGTCCGTTTAAATTCGCATAGGCACATTGGTTGTACCACCAGCCTCCGTGATATGATACACCACAGTTTTCGTAACTCCGCAAGTCATTGTCCTGATCGTTAGTAGTAAATTCCATTCCATTGTTATAAAATAAACTGTCACCTGTAATAGAGTGTAGATAACATTAAAGCCTACTTATTAATGCATGAGATATGTCGTAACAAAGATACCGCATCTGTAGATGTCATTGTGAACTTTGACCTGTACGAAAAGGTATTAAAAAGTTCGTGGACCAGCGCCATAAAGTTAAAACCGGTTTAGGTACATCAATGAATTTTAAAACATCTATTACGTATAATCTTTTCTATCTATATAATAAACCACAAATCATGAATTTTATTTTTAAATAAATTAATGTTTTTGTAAGCAAAGGTATGTCCATGCGGCGCAATCCCAAATACGACAACTGAGAAAAATTCATTTCAAATGAACATTTGACATATACCTTCATCACTTCCATACGGAGTATATATATCTCAGTTGATTCAATACGTAAGAGCATGCTCTACGTATGAACAATTTCTGAAACGAGGTAAATTAATGACAAGCAAGTTGATGAGACGAGAATATCAGCAATCCCATTTAAAGTCATCATTTCGTAAGTCAAATGCTGACTGACGTTTTTCATACTTATTGTTTGTCCATTATATATACACTGAATTGACTACGAATTTTTCCGTTTATTTTTCGATCATGACAAGGAGCACACGGCGGATGTGACCGGTCAGCAGGGGATGCTCACTTCTCCTTGGCACCTGATCCCATCCCACATCTGATGTTTGGGAGGTCCGTGTTTGCTCTGCTCCTATTTCGTATTGTTTTATGGACTTTGACAATGAATACTGTTCGTTATCTCTATATCATTCGTTCATCCAAAAATCCCCGAATTCATGTATGTGTTGGGACACTGTTTTTCCCTAAAATATGGAAATTTACCTCAGTCTGGAAGTTCTATGACATTTTATTGTAAATTAAACATAGATTGTCCAAACAAATAAGGCATTGAAAATGACGATAAAAAGAAGGAGGGGTTTCCTTTTCCAACATTTTATGAAGGTTTGCCCCTGAAAAACTGGTATAGACCTAGGACATTTTTTAACTGGCTGCGAAGAAATAAAATGCATCCAGAGTACTTGTTTGTAATGCCAAGAGATATTGAGAGAGATAGGGGATGCACAGTTAATGTCGATTTGTTGTCAAGATGTGAAACCGCAATCACGTTGTAGATTTTAAACTAAAAAAAAAAATTGCTGGCACAATTAAGCGAGGATCACTCCCAATGTATAAATTCATTTGCAATATCAAATGCATCGAAAGCCGCATTACCGGCATTTATAAAGCTATATTAACAAGACGGGTTTAAGTCCTTTTTCAGCTCCAGGGAATCTCATCAAAATAAGTGTATTAGGTAGAAGAAGCAGACATTGAAAATCAATGACGTTGTCGGACGTCATAAAACTAAACGGCGACATCTCCAGGTGATCATATATTGTTGTTTTTATTTCATTATAATTTTGCAAGTAACGAACGTATCAAGCAGAAATTTTCAACATTTTTTTTTTGTTCTTTTATTTTCATTATAAATTTTGAAACAAATTCTACATAGTACTAATCTTAAAGCCCCAGTCCACGAACTTTATGATAACCACTCGCATAGAATATTCATATTTTTAGCAAGAAAATAATATTTAAGATATGTAATAGTTACTCCACCTAAAATTATTGGGTTGTTGAACTTATATTGGTGAATATTGGCAACGTTGACTGTACAGATGCACAAGCTTGCGAGTGAATCTGTACAGCTGACGAGTGCCAATCTTTACCAATATAAGTTCAATAACTCTTTATGATACAGCTGACACATCTCTCATTCTTCGAACATAGTGTCATCTTTTCCATAATTATTTAAAACATTTATAAGTGTTTTTTTTTGTCAGACTTTTTGGGAGGTTGATCTTCCCGCAACTTTTGAAACCATTCTTACCGGTCTGTACAATCCCTCATTCGAAGAGAATTGGCCGATAAAACTACTTACTCGCTGTTCCGCTGTATCCAGACACCGTCAGTGTATATTTACTGTCTTCATCTCCAATGTAAAATGTGCTATAAACAGCATATGCCCGTTCTCCGTTATGTCTCTGAAGATCTATTCGAAGTTCTTGGTTTTTATCCTTTGTTAGGGCGTGGATTGCGTCATTCCCTATTTATAATGAAAATACTTTATAATAATTTTTTATATATTCCATTACCAATATACAAAAAAGGGAGACTTTGAATAAAAAAATTCTAAAAGAACGACAGAAAAAAGAAGGAGACACTGACAGTATTCTAGAACTGATGGATGCTCTCCTGGAATACAATAATTTTAGTTTCAACAATAAACATAACATCCAAATTGAAGGTATTGTTATAGGATCAAAATTGGAAAGAAACTATGTCTGTGTGTACATGGGGGAATGGGAAAATATTATTTTGGTGAATTGTAAATTTACATATTATCTTGGAATGGTGTAATGTTCTGGACTATTTCATGACCACATGTGAAAAAACAAAACGTTTGAAAATGCTTGGATTTTGTAACATGATTAATTTATAAAATGTATTTTGGTGAAATTTATTGTAACACATATCATAAGTTTAATAAATGTTTACAATATATAGATATTGTTCATATACCGTATGTTTTCTTTTATAGAATTATAAAGGCATCTTAGTAACCAGTATTAAAATGGTTAAAATTTTGAGTAAGTAATGACCCCCGACCTCCCGGGAAAATAAAAAAAAACAACGTATATATATATATATATATATATATATATATATATATATATATATATATATATATATATATATATATATATATATATATATATATATATATATATATATATATATATATATATATATATATTTATTATACCTATCCAATTGTTTTTTGAGGCATTCCCAAATCCATGTTTATACTCTAACCATGTCCTGTAAAAATCAACCTCATTATCCTGTCGCTTTTGAATGACCTGTAAACAATGCAAGATATTTTATTTTATTGCTTCTAAACACCGACTGTTATATAACTTTCTCCTTAAGTATCTGTAAATTTTCAAACTAGAATACATGCAAGTGTGTACTATTTTGTGATAAAGAGGCGGTTTGTGACAAGACTGAATAATATAAAATTGCTTTAACATCTTTAATTGTTCATTGTGTAAATGATCAAATTATTTTTTATTTAAGTTTCTTCATTTTTCTCTCTCCGTACGTGAGTGCAGTTAAATCTCAGAACTTCAGATTAAAAATCTACTGCCATACTGCTACACAATACTCACCGTCCATCTTCCCCCATCTCTCGTCATGTCACAGTTGATCTCTCTCCAGTTGTTGTCGATGTATAACATTGACAATAAAACACACTACTCACCGTCCATCCTCCTCCATCTGTCATCATGTCACAGACGACCTCTCTCCAGGTGCTGTCGATGTATAACATTGACAATAAAACACACTACTCACCGTCAACCCTCCTCCATCTGTCATCATGGCACAGACGACCTCTCTCCAGGTGCTGTCGATGTATAACATTGACAATAAAACACACTACTCACCGTCCACCCTCCTCTGTCTGTCGTCATGTCACAGTACACCTCTCTCCGGATGTCAGGAAAAATAACGTACACACCATCTTGTCCTTTCTTGCTTGAGTCTCTTTTCACAATATCTGAACAGTCCTTGTACATTTTTTCTATCCCGTGTAAAAAGGTAAAGAAATTCAATATATAATTTCTATATACTTACTAATTGGATCACATGTTTTCAAACATAAAATTCAATGGAGATCTGAAGGATATATTGAGTGTTCTTTAATTGATAAACGAATACTCCCTAAATCTGATTATTTTCATTTGGATCTTTAAAAATATTATTACAGACTCTTAAGGTATAGCAGTTACAATCTGGAGAATAAAATATGAAGTCATAAGTCATATTTAAATGAAATGTTAAATATGAATTAATATAGCAGTTACAATCTGGAGAATAAAATATGAAGTCATAAGTCATGTTAAAATGAAATGTTAAATATGAATTAATCGGAAATCTATTATGATCAACAATTTTTGTTGAAAAAAATAACATTATTTGGAGAACGCAAGGTTATAGATGCATTGACATCGACCAAACGTATGAAGAAAACAAGTGTTTTGGAAAGTCATGATGAGTCTTTATGTCATACACCAACATATACATCAACTAGTGTTGTAATTTGTATGGAAGAAGGATATGGAGATAACGAACAGTATTGAATCTTCGTTTCATAAAACAATGCAAAATAAGCCAAACACGGACCTCCGAAACATCAGAGGTGAGATCAGGCTCAATGGTGGAGTGAGCATCCCCTGCTGACCGGTCATATCCGCCGCGTGCTATTTTTCATGATCAGGAAATAACGGAAAAATCCGTTGTCAATTCCGTGAATAAATAATGGACTAACAATTGGTATGAAAAACGTCAGTCAGCATTTGACTCAATGATAAAATGTATTTGCTGACAAGATCATTGTATCGAACATAGAACTTACGGAATGATGACTTTAATGAGACGGCTGATATTCTTGTTTCATCAACTTGCTTGTCAATAATTTATCTCGTTTTAGAAATTGTTCATACGTAGAGCAAGCTCTTGCGTATCGAATCAACTGAGATATTTACACTCTGTATGGAATAAAACTGATTGGATTAAGCGTAAAGCAGTGGTTGGTCATGTTAAAGGTTACATAGTAAATATAACATAAGCTTGTAATAATATTCGTTTTTAACGTAAATTTATTCGGTGTAAAATATTACAAAGATGGTGTTGTAAGTAATTTGTTTTCAAGATATTTGTATAGAGGTGATATATGAACTTGTATTGATTGTTAGGCTATTTCATACATGTTCTGTGAAAAATTGATACCTATATAAAAATAAACCAGGGGAAAGTAAACTCTTATTTGTTTTGGAAAATGATTGCAATCATTACTAATCGCTGAAAAATATACCGTATTTATTTTTCTGCATTGTCGTTTCCAAATTCCTTTATAAACAGAGTATTTCATTTTTTAAATGTTTTTTTCATTGTATAATCATCTAATTTAATTTTTAATGGTTTTTAACTAACTTATTTTGATTAATTTAATAGATAAAGAATAGGAGTGGCAATTTGTAACCGGTTAATCGATAAATCTGTCGGAACGATGTTAATCAGTTAGGAAATCCGGAATCGGTTAATCGAAAAAATAGAATATATTTGAACGCAATTTTAGTAAAATTCTTTTTTAGAAAGGAAACTCCGATATAGGAGATGTTCATTTCAGTTTTTACAAATCTTAAAATTAGGCTTAGTAGGAGGTAAATATTGCTCTCAGGATTATGATCTCGGGACAAATGGTCAGTTTGTGAAGAGCTAATTACTGATTTAAATAAAAAACCTCATATCGATCGTTTAAGAAGACTGTCCTTTATTCCTTTAATGATGGATATGGAGATAACGAACAGTACTCAATCTCAAAGTCCATTAAACAATATACAAAATAAGAGCAGAGCAAACACGGACCTCCGAAACACCAGAGGTGGGATCAGGTGCCATGGAGGAGTGAGCATCCCCTGCCGACCGGTCACATACGCCGTGTGCTCGTTGTCATGATCAGGAAATATCGGGAAAACATCCGTCGTCAATTCAGTGTATAAATAATGGACTAACAATTGGTATGAAAAACGTCTGCCAGCATTTGACTCAATGATAAATTGTATTTGCTGACAAGGTCATTGTATCGACCATAGAACTTACGAAATGATGACTTTAAACGAGACTAATGATATGATATGATATGATATGATATAAAACAACGTAGAACTAAATATTATGAGTTTCTTTTGTAGTTATCTTTTAAATTATATTATTATAAAAACATTCAAAAATGAAAGTTATGTGACAATGCAGATCGAACATGTGTCTGCACTGAAAAATTATCCATGTCTGTTTTCTCAAGCACGATTCGTGGTTATTTTCATTTTTTTTTATCTTTTGAAATTTAAATAAAATATATTCACATATATAGTTTCCTGATCAAGATAATAAAAAAATATTCCTAACTTTTAATGTCTTTTTTTTAGTCTTTTTGTGTATTTGTATAGAGCTACTTGAAATCAAAAAGCATAAAGAATGTACACTTTTATCTTGTCCTATTTTATCTGGGTCTCTTTTTAAAATGTCTGAGCAGTCCTTGTATATCTTTTCTTTTTAAATTGTTAAAGAATTTAAAACTCTTTAAATAACACTCTATTTCAGGCCTGGAGGAAGGAATTTGAGTTGGATAACATTTTTGGCACTATCAACAACTGAATATTCCTTGACAAGCAAAAAATAGTAATCAGACGCTATTTTTGAGGGGGCACAAACAAATAATACACGTTTTCTATAGAATTCTATAGCACGCACCATCGCCACCCCTTCCCATCGTTCCTACGGTCATGCTTTGTTTGCAACAAGCTTAAAATCAAAATATCAAAATGAAAATTAAAGTTTATGTATGCTGCAGGAACGGAATTTTTGAATCTGTTTAAAAAATGCTAATCGTCATAGGAAAATTTATATTGTTTCAATAAATGACAAAACTTATTGAGATTCTAAACTCTAACAATCAATATTTACATTCGCTGTGTTTTTCTAGTAAGCCAACTGTGAAATTGATTTGAAAACCATTTTCATGTTTACTCGGAGAAACGTTCGTTAACGTGACGCCACAATGAGACTGCAGCGACGTAAAAATGCAACGATTTAGAGCAGCGAGTAATTCAAATATTTAGCATATTTTAGTTGCTTCCAAACGTGTAAAATGTAAATATAAGGAATGTTTTTCGGTTTAGTGTGAATTATTGGTGTGTGAATCACACATACTTGCACGCAGGCATATTTTTCATGAAGCGCGCTATGCCTACGTGACAAGTCTGTGTGATTCACACACCAATAACTCACAAAAAACTTAAAAACATTCCTTAAATAACTTATCTGCAAGAGCCTGTTATCTATTTCATGTGGAACCTTCAGCACGTTACTAATATTTAAGTCCATATGAAATTTTTTAAATAAATTAATTACTGCCAAGTTATATACCCTAAATTTATAGCATCAAGTGCATACTGTACAGGGGGAAAATATCTCGCGGCGTTAATATTCGCTATCTGCACATTGTTAATAAATTCGTGAACTCAAGAAACAATGAATATATTTTCAATAATTTGAATTTCCATGTTTATTTGGAAATTTGAGAACAGACTACGATAGGTTTAGGTATATACATGTACGTGCATTACATGGTCATTTCAGTAATTACGAGTATATGTAGTACTTGTCAGTCGATTATTTTAATTATCACTCTTTACTTTAATTCACATCAGCAGATAATAACCTGCATATGTTATTAAGCTGTTTTAATAGCCAAGACTATATATTTTGTCAAGAAAACACGTAGACCATAGGTTTTAATTACCCGTGCGTAAATAAAGATACAACGTGTATTTGTTAAATTAATTATCATGCATATTAATTTTTACCGACATTTTTGTTCCTCAAAGATCATTCAAATAACTATCGCACTTACTGAAGATTTGGAAGGATATTGTTTTGTCGACCTATTTTAACATATTTATTACCATCCAGTGTTTTATTTTTTTTGCCGCGTTGTATCGAAGATCTTAGGGTGTACACGCACTCATTGTAATAGCATATAAGAAAGTCATTTGACGTTCATAGTCAAGGACTTTTGATAACAGCACTTCTTTTAATTAATGTACAATTAATTATAAATAAAACTATTTTAAATTAACATACCATACTGTTAGTGAAATAAAGACATGACACTGATTAATGTCGTTTACATGTACCTATTGTATGGATAAGATGGATATAGAAAAGGTAGGTAACTTTTATTATAGATCAATTCCGCGAATACAAGAAACCGCGATCGTGTCAGATGAGAGAAAAACGTGAAAATTACAACCCGTGAAATTAATCCCTTATAAAGTATATTTTCAGGAAAAAAAAGTATTCACCGGAAGAAATATTTTAAAGTTCTGTAATTAAAGAATACATAAGATATGCTTGTGTTGATTACACCTAAATGAAAACAAAGGTGATACCAAGAACTACTTGTGTTTTGTCTGAAAAGATTTAATGTTTCCACTGGGGTTAGAACATTTTTGAATGACAAATTTTTTCGTTCTGAACACTTTTGATATTGTCCAATTTTTTGCAAAACATAGTGTTTTAAATATTCTAAATATTTCAAAACTGCATTATTTAGTGCAGGAGGGATTTCCAGATATGATAAAAGCTAATAATACAGTTCAAACAAAATATAACCATGGTCATCATAAAAAGCGTAGAATTTACAAAATGCTGATTTTAAACTAGGTTGTTGAATCCCTGTAACATCAACTTATCTGTCAGTAGCTAACCTTGTTTAAACATTGATTATACTAAATGCGTAAGGTAGACCAATCATAATTGAAGGGGGAAGAACTAAATGAGGTTGAACAATTTACTTACTTAGGGTCCATCATTAGTAATACAGGTAGTTCAGACGAAGACATTCAAGCCAGAATAAGCAAAGCCCGACAAGCCTTCGCAATGCTCAAACCTGTCTGGAGTTCTAGTACACTAAGTGAAAGCACAAAGATTAGAATATTTAATACCAATGTTAAATCAGTGCTTTTCTACGGATGTGAAACCTGGAGACTAACAGCAGGACTACAACAAAAAATCCAGGTATTTACCAATAAATGCCTATGACACATCTGTAAAGTGACGGAGTTATGGAGCCTGCCAGCCAAGATCCAACATCCCTCCAGATTAAGAAACGAACAATTGGCAGTGGATTGGTCATACATGGAGAAAGCCCCGAAAAACTTCATAAGAGAGGCATTGGACTGGAATCCACAAGATCAGAGAAAAAAGGGCGACTATTACACAGTTGGAGAAGAATAAGGTAGAATTGAAAACATTAGAAAGACCTAGAATGAGGCAAAAAGAACAGCCCAAAACAGAGTTAGGTGGAGAACGACTGTAGTAACCCAATGCTCCGTAAGGAACTAAGAGGATTAAGTAAGTAAGTTAGTATAGGCAATGCATTTTCTTAAGTATTGAATAAGTTAGGAGGCGTAAACATCATACTGTATGTAGGAGGTAACGAAATGTGTTGCTACATAAATAAAGAAAGTTGACGAAGAAAAAAAAATGACGTCGTACAATTCTGTTTCTAGAATTATGGAATTTTACTGTTTAAAGAGTTAAAAAGCTATTTTATAATAAGCATCTAGAAAACAAAAGACATGTTGAGTAACAGTCGATAAACTAATGTTCAAGAAAAGTAACATAATTTCTACTTATTTTGGGGGTCATGTAAAGCAAAAGTGTACTGGAAATCATTTATTACCTTTTAATACTTGTACACATTCACCGTTTATACAAATGGCGTCCTCGGTACAGGTAGGATTTAGACAATTGCCAACCAAGTGCTATAAGAAAAAAATCAATATTGCAGTTCATTTGAAATGAAATAAAATACATTTTTCATATGAAAGATTCACACATATTTTTACCTTTGGGAAATGTTCTCGGTCGACGTGAATTGAGCGGCCCTGGGTCATTAAATCACTGATATTTTGTGTAGCAAATCTTGTGTTTAGCCTACATGTCTTTTCTTCTCGCATCCAATCCACTGAGCGTCATAACGTAAACCTGTTACAAACCATCATGCATTTTCCAATGACAGTATTGGTTAAGATGTGAAAACCAGGGACTGAGGTATTCTCCACATTGCTAATGATCAAAGTTTTAGGATCGAAGCACTGCGGGTATCCCGCGTGTAGCAGGCCTAGAAACTGACCAATGGAATATAGACTGATCACTTTTTGAAATGTTGCTGAAACTATTACAACAGTTTTCTTAAACGACCCATCATACATTGTTGGTCTTTGGCTTGTGGTTGAGAAGCTGTTTTGAAATTCTTACTTAATCAGACAAAATTTTATAGCTTTCCTTTCAGACGTCAATTATGATTGATGAGGTCTCAGATGATGTTTCCCTTGTTATTTCTTGATTTGAATGCAAAATAAAAAAAACTTTCTTCAAAGAATTTCAGCTAATTAGTTCTGAAGATTACAAATCTGTTATTTTACAACAATGCTAATTATAGCAAATACGGATTAAAACCCACGCGATGATACTTAAAAGTAATTGTCTGTAGAATTTCAATGGAGGAGAAAAATTCTAATAAATTATTTAGTTAAATTAGTCCAATTTCGTTTGTTCTTCAATAAAGTGTTGAGAATAAAGGATTTAAAGTCAAACATGATTTTCAACAAAAACACCTTCATTTTCCGAAAACAAATAAATGTACAAATTCACAAGAAAACCCCCTCCCCCCCAAAAAACCGAAATATTTCTGAAATGTGTTAAATTTGAATTATTAACCACTGTCTGATATCAAAGATATTAAAGATATTAAAAGATTTTTTGATAATGCAACACCTTTCCATTTTTAGCTTAAAAATTTAATTTAGCAAATATAAAAAAAACCAGAAATATTAAGACTGATTGAAAGAAAGACAAACAAATACCTTACTAAAAGAGGATCGGTATAAAAAATTGTGCATATAATAAATCATTGTTTAGTCATAGTTTTTTGATAATCCTTATTGATATCTGTTCATTCTTTTTTCTCATGGAAAAATGGGATAAGAGAACAACAAGTTGATGGTCAATTTTGATATCCCTGTAAATTTACCACTCACATATATGAGTTAAAAGTAAAGATGTGTGTTCCTTTTTGTTGTTTGATGTGTTCTCTGGTTGAGTTGTGAATCTATAAGCAAGAATTCTTAAGTAACCTTTGTGATTATTTCAAGCCATTTGTAATACTAAATATTATGAAAAATGACATAATCTATGATTTATATACAAATTTCCATCACATTTATTTCTGCACGAAAGGAAGGCTATTGATTAATTAATTAGTTATTGCTAGACGAATTCAACATAAAACTGAGTGTCCCAAACAACGCGTATCCATTCCTTTTTTTCTCAGGCATATTCATTAGTGGAATTATTATTTATATAAAATGAATTAGTCTAAACATTAGGGCATCATACCGGGACTGAAAACAAGTAATTTTAAGTCATTATAAACAAACACAATATCTCGCTATGATACCAGGTGATTTGAGCAAAAGGAAAGAAAACGCTTCCCGTATGTGCCTTTGTTTTTAATTTTTGGCCAGAAAACAAATAACGGGGGTTATTGCAATATTTAAGTAAATCATAAATTCACTGTAGAGGATTATAGATCAATCAGAAAAATGAGGCCCTGTTTCAAGTTAAAATCTCCTATTTTCAAAGTCAATTTAAAACAAAAACAATTTTAATGAATATGCCGTTAAATAGTTTCGCTCACATTTGCGATATAAGGAAAAAATTCACTCCGTCATCATTATAGAAAACAACAGTCTGTTATCATGTTATATAAAACGATTCAGTTCGTTATTATATTATAGAAAACGACTCAGTTCATAAATACATTATATTTATATTATACATTACAAATACAATCAAATCAAAATATTACCAATTGTATTAAATCAACGAAAACGATATGAAACATGAAACTATTCTACAATTTCAACATTTTGAAAAGCTCAAGCTATTGAAAATAGTTCGCTTACATTATGCATTCAGCAGAGTATGTGAATATATTTTTATATCATGATTATCCCAATAAAGCAAATATCTAATTTCTTTTTTAGTTTAATTCTGAAGCAAAAATATTGATCATTAACTTTCCCAACGATTGGGATGTTAAAAATATTTGTTTGAATATCGTCTAGCAATGGGACTATTTTGTTTATCGGGAGCGTCAGCTTTGACGCTGTTTACTGTGCAATTTATAGTAATTCAGTCGATCATGATGCCTATAGCCAGGACTTTGCTTTCAGCAATGCCTGGCTAAAAAGGTTTTCCCTGCAGTGTACAGGGACTCTGAAATCAATGTACTTGCATAGATGAACGAGACTTTGTTCTTTTAACACATGTTTAAGTTCAATGATAGTTCAATATAAAAATAGAATGAGAAAGTTTTCGTAGCAAGAAAACTGTTAATTTATCATAAAACTAAATAGGTAATTTTGTGCCGACTCTATATGTTATCCTGCAATATCTGAATAAAACGAACATTATTCAAAATCAAAAGTCCATTAAGCAAAACAAATTAAGAGCAGAGCATTAGAGGTGGGGTTAAGTACCATGGAAGCGTGAGCGTGAGCATCCCTGCCAATGGGTCACATCAGCCGTGTGCTCATTGTCATGAGCGGAAAATAACGGGAAAATCTATCGAAAATTCAGTGTGTAAAAAATGGCCGAATTTAATAAGAAAAACGTCAGCCAGTATTTGTCCTGATTAAAGATCGTATTTGCTGACAAGGACTTGGACACCTAGCTATCCCTTTTCTTGTGTCTTCGTTATCTTGACCTTTTAATAACTTGATCTGATAATATTATGGGTTTAGACGGGTTCAAAGTGTCCACTTATCAAATCCTGTGATATACTGAACAATGATTGATTTAGGTCTCCACTTTTGGTATATTCACATATCCTACAATATTTCAAAATTTTTCACAAAATGATAAAACTAGAGTTAGGTGTTTGCTAGTCCTAAGTTACAATAGTTCATTTAAATGTCCTACAGTCATTATTACAAGGATTGCTAATTTTGATCTGAACTATCGCTAAGGTATGATTATATATAAATAAAGATGTCCCCTAGTTCTTAGGTATGTATAGGATGTCTCACAATTTGTAGTTGGATATGATTTTTATCCAACGAGTGCTGTATGTTTTTTTTATTCCCGAGCCTTGGCACTTGATCAATACATGACTCACATCGGTTGTGGCAGGGGATGCTTGTTCCTCTTATGTACCTGATCCCATCTCTGGAATTTTCAGGGATCCTTGTTTATGCTCTTTGTACAGATTTTTATTGTTGTTTTTTTTGGAGATCGATTACTGTACTATCTTCACACGTTTTCAATATAGCTAGCTAATCTCTGGATATAAGTAGTATTAAGTGTCCATTAATCCTCAGGTGTCAGTAGATCTAAGTGTCCACTATTCCCAAGGGATAAATATATGTTGTGTCATTACTCTTTTGATGTACCTTGATGTTGTCCACTTATCCACTGATTCAAGCGACCCCTTATCCCGTGAGTTACAGAGATCTGAAGATGTCGATGCCTCCTATAAATACACTGATTTTCCCTCTTACTTTGATGCAAAACTATAAATGTAATTAGCTCTTAATATCATTGACAAATAAAAAAAATCCTTTCCTCATATGTTAATGACAAGACAAAAACAAAGAAAAGACCAGATATGAAATATTAATGATTTTATTTTAAAAAGCACAACATTTTAAAGAACTTTACAATATTGTTAGCGATTAACAACAAATATATATTTTAGAACATGAAATGGGCTAGCACTTTAACTCAAACATAAGTATTTTTTAAGGGTTGATACAAAAGTAATGTCATAAATACAATAAAATCTTTAAAATTCGAAAATATTCATTAAAATTTAATTATACTTATGTCTCTGTATATTTTGACTTTTGCCCTAAAAAACATCAGCCGTGTGCTACTTGTCATGATTGAAAAATTAACGGAAAAATCCGTCGACAATAATAATTAATGGCTAACAAGTAGTCCGAAAAACGTCAGTCAAAATTTGAATTAATGCTAAGTTGTATTTGCTGACAAGGACGAAATGATGACTTTAAACGAGACTGCTGAAAATGGTTATCACACTACGCACAACCCATGAAGAACTAGTGTTAATTGTAACGGGGACAGTTACAGATGTTCCCCAAAGGCTCCCCAATTCCTTTTTTGTGCCTGATTCCTGTAAGACCTTTTTTAATGCTTAGTATCGAAGGATTTCAATTAAGAATAAAAAAGTTAAAGACGTCGACGGACGAATTTTGACAACCCGATAGATTGAGCTTGACAATTTGAACAACTTTGCTTCTTTGACGTATTACAATTTCTCAATTCTTTTTGAGATATTTAGAAAAAAAACTGTTGGCCCCTCAAGATCCCTTATTTAAGGGGCCAGCCCCTTTTCAGAGATATCTTCTGAAAGATCTTCTGAAAGATCTTGCAATTCTACACCTTTTTTGTTCTATATGTTTTAACAAAATATTTTCAGGTAAAAAAGATTTGGAAGAAAAGGTGTTAAAAATTTTGAAATTCGCGATAGGACTATTTTCGTGCCATATCGAGCGCCGACGTGCGGCACTTCATATAGAAATGAAATACTTTTTACATATCTATAGACTTCGGACTATCATACCTGAAATTTTCACGTTTATATCTAAAGCCATTTTTTAGAACGTTCGAGGACAAACTGACCCTTTAAAAATCATAAAATCGACAATATCTCCGAACCGGAAGGGACGTCATCAAATTGGAAAAATATGCATAAGGTTCAAGTAATGTTACATAAGTCCTGACAGTTTCATGGAAATCCATCGAGCCGTTTCCGAGAAATTGCGTGCACAAAATCGGTAAGAAAAAAAAGAATAATAACTAGAGCAAAGCTTGTTGCAAAGAAACGAGTAGGTCTTCCGTCCTGTTTTACCGGAAGAAAAGTGACCGCAAGTAACTTTAATTTTCAAAAAAATGACTTAATATATCCAAAAATTGTTTAAATCCTCCAAATCTATATTAATTAATGCAAAAATAAGCAATTTTTTGCTACTTCCGGTTTGGCCGGAAGTGACGACGACGGACGGACGACGGATGGAAAATTGAATTTTATGTTCTTAGTTACAGATGTTACCCAAAAACCAAGAACGGCAAAAATACGCATTTCTTACTACTTCCGGTTTGACCGGAAGTGACGTCACCAGACGTATTTTGACGACACTACTTGATTCAGCTTGACATTTTAAACAACTTTGCTTTTTTACCATATGACAAATTCTTAATACTTTTTGAGATAATAAGGAAAACTTTCGGCCCCTCTCAGCCCTTAATCATAGGGGCCAGCCCTTTTTTCGAGATATCATTTGAAAGATAATGTAATTGTACACTTCTTTTGTTTTATATGTTTTAGCAAAATAATTGTAGGTAAAAAGTTATCGTTGAAAAGGTGTCAATTTTTTGGAAATTCGTGATAGGACTATTTTCAGACCATAGAGAGCGTCGGCGCTCCGTACCTCCGGTGACAATGATATATATTCAATGCACTTTTGCAAAGGTTGCTCTATCATTACTGAAAATTTCATACTTCTATCTTCAAAGGTTTTTGAGAACATTGCCGGACAAAATGACCCTATAAAATTAAAAAATTGCGAAAATCTCCGAACCGGAAGTGACGTCATCAAAAAAAAAAACGGATCTAGATTTTTTTGATGTTCTATCAGTCCTGAAAGTTTCATGAAAATCCATCGAGCCGTTTCCGAGAACTCGCGTGCACAAAATCGGTAAGAAAAAAATAATAATAAAGAAAATTGTGGAAAATAAACCTAAAAAAACAATAAGGTCTTCCGCTAAAGACGGAAGACCTTAATAATATTAATAAAAGTGAAAAAGAAATTAAAGAATAACAAAAAGACCTTAATAAGAAACAGAGTAAAAACAATATTTCCCCAACTTCGTTTGGGGGACATAACAATGCACGACGAACGACGAAAACGGATAGCAATAGGTCAGCTGAGTGACGCAAGTGACCTAATAAATAAGTTAAAATATTTTAATTATTTAACGAACGGATCAATGTGAACATCACACAGAGTTTTCTGTCAAATCTAGATCAACATCAGCCTTTTATGTCAAGTCAAGAAAATAATATTAGAATATCTTATTGATGACAAAAAATTATATGGAATTTTAAAACTGGGTAGGTAGGTAATTATTTCCGATATTAAGGTGGGGTTTAGAAATTCAATATCTTTTGAAAAAGAAATAAGTCTAGGTTTAATCAATGTAAAACCTCGGCCTAAAAGAATACCAATCCCGCTTCAATTAAAAAAAAAGAAAAAAAAGAAAGAAAGAAAAAGAAGAAAAACAAACAACTAATGGTTTTCCCGTTAATACACTGGGAAGTAACCAGTCTTAATCTTATATCAAACCATCTTTTCATTTATTTTTATATGATATTTTCATTTAAATATCAAGAATTGATTTATTAATTTGAGATTTTAAAACATTGATGAGAGATCTTCTAGGTGTATAAATGAGATCTGACCAACCCCACCCCCCAAAAAAATAAAACTTTATAGAAAATACTTATGACGATAATCATGAATCGAGAATTTGCATTTTAGACTTTGACTTTCGTTAACAAATGAAAAAAGTACCAAATTGTTTTTTTTTTATCATGACCAGTGAGAAATTATCATATTGTCATTATGTTTGTAAGTACTTCTCAAATGATTCCAATATCATTCTATTTAAAATATTCAAAAGGAAAACGTGATACATCACATACAAAAAAAGTTCTGAAATAATTGAGGGTTAGATTGCATTCTATCTATTCTTAATGTACGAATTTCTTTATATTATTAATTAATATTGCATTAATTAATAAAAAAAAAACAAGACTTTCTATGCTACCGTACACCATGTCACAAGATCAAGGAAACTGGTAAAAAAAATATTAAAATCAAATTAGTTTTTGTGGAAAAAATAAATTCCAATCAACAAGCCTAATTTAAAAACAACTACAACTTTCGATAATACCAATCATGGAAAATTCTTACATCTAAAATACTTAGAAGTCGTCAGTTTTACAAAACTATGGTACATGTTGCTTAGCTTATGTAATATTGTTAATATTGTGTAGAAATCCGATGACCTTGGTCTTAAATTTAACTCAGCAGCCATGCTATGCTCACTTGCAATCTTAACTATGCAAATCAGATATCTGCACATAACCAACAATATACTTTCATGTGAATTCGTCTAGAAACATTTCTTTAAAAACATGTTTATACCTCCCCCCCCCCCCCCCATTCTCTGAATCATGGAACTGCGGTACGCACTCCAGCGAGATAAAATTTAGCACCAGTTAACATTCAGTATAATATTATTATTAATGTATCAGGATTATTGATAGACAAACTCTAGTTTTTGTTTCTAACCATCATCGAAGTCTGTTTTAACGATTCAGTTCCTATCCAGTGCTGCCATACCGTGTAATGCCAACCATATATACCAGACCATCCGTACTATCCGTTTAAATTCGCATAGGCACATTGGTTGTACCACCAGCCTCCGTGATATGACACACCACAGTTTTCATAACTCAGCAAGTCATTGTCCTGCTCTTTAGTAGTAAATTTCATTCCATTGTTATACGATAAACTGTCACCTGTAACAGAGTGTAGATAACATTAAAGCCTACTTATTAATGAATGATATATGTCGTAATAGAGATATCGCATCTGTGGGTATTAAAAAGTTCGTGGACCAGCGCCATAAGGTTAAAACCGCTTTAGATTCATCAATGAATTTTAAAACATCTAGTTAGCATCATCTTTTCTATCAATATAACAAACCACAAATCATAAATTTTATTTTTACATAAATTAGTAACGATGTTGTACCTGTGTAACGTTGAATTTTGACCCGGGTTGAAAATTGACCCGGGGGTCATTTTTCAACGTTGAATAGTGAGACCAAAGGTGTTGAATTTAGACCCTGGTCCGTTGAAATCTGAGCCAGGTCGTAGAATTTTGATCATGAAGCCGGTTCAAAATTCAACAGCATAAAAACACATATTTATGACTTGGTTTTCACAACTGTGATTTAATCCATATGCGTCGGGAACGGGGGGATGCTTACCCCCTTTTTTTGCAAAGATAGACATAATATAAGTATTGAACAATGTGAAATTGGTATAGCCCCCCCCCCCCCCCAGAAGAAGAGTAAGTGGTAGTGCTTTTTAAAAAAAGAAAAGTAGATCCTACCCCCATCCCCACCCCACCAACACCCATCCACCCCCAAATAGGATTTTCGGGTTTCGACTACTAGTTTGGACAATGGACACATTTTCTTTTTCTTGTCAATTTTTTTCAGATTTGAATTTTTTTTTTCTGTTTTAATTAACCCCCTCCCCACACTTTCAATTTGCTCCCGACACCAATGCAATCAATGCACACTTAATTCAGTAATTCAGTTATATTCTTAGAATGAAATATTTAAAAAATATCTTAGATTTCAAAGTTAATTAAAATCGCAATATTTTGCTTAATATTTATTTAAAAAGAAGTACGTTTGTATATGTAAATCCTGAATATTAGTAAACATAGGTACAAAATGTACAATTTTGTTCAGAAATTTGTTTATTTATATTTTTTTTTTGCTAGCAACACATCATATATTTTAATTTTAAAATTCGTAATATAAGTATTTGGAAAATGGTGAGAGTTTAATGCACATACGTTTTAATGCTTATTTAGTTATGCACAACATTAATAACTCAAAATGTCCAACTTGAAAACCGGATTTTTACAAAATAAAAGGTTTAGTGATTTTTTCGCATAGTTAATCAAACAGTTCAAGAACGAACCTCAAAATTAATACATATTTATTTTGTTAGTTAGAGGATGTTGAGGGGGGTTATCTCCCCCTTTTGGAATAAGTATCACATATATTTGAAGAATGTTTTTTTTTTGTTGGTTTTTATGCATTTGTGACTGGGCTTCATTTCTGTAGTTTTTTTTAAGGGGACCGACTATAGTTTCCATTGCGCAATATTTCGCTTAATTATTAAAATTAAACAAAATTAAGAAATTATAAGTATAAAAATGTGAATACAATTTGATATAAGTGATTTTAACCGATTTTGCAATTGATAGGTAGGTTGACGTCGTTATAGTGTGTTTTTGACGTTATGATAATCTGTAGCTCTTAAAGAAAGGGGTAATAAAAATATTATTAAAGAAAAAGTAATAAACATACGCTCTTGAAATTTAAAACATAGAAATTTGAGAATATCTCCGATATTTTTATTATGTTTTCATGTGAATCCATAGTGTACGTCATATTTTGTAATACTCTAAAAAAAATAGTAAGATTTCCTAATTTTTTGCATTTCGAGATCCCCCCTTTGGTAACGAGACGGTAGAATTTTGTGTTTCTTACATATATTGTATAATATAGTATTACTCATCAAATATTATAGTTTGAACAAAATGTCTATTTTAGTATTTGTATAAATTGCTTTAAAGTGCTAAATATTGGCATTTTCCTATATAATCCTATAGGAAATGTACCTGTATTTTGAGACGGTCCCTCAAAAATACCTGGAGCCTGTAGCTTTCCCCCAAACTTTGCATGTACACTGAAGTGAAGTTAATGTAAGTTATATATGGTATAAAAATGAAGAGTTTCGCTATTGTAGTTTTCACACAATAAAACTATAGTCGGCCCCCTTAAATAATTTTTTTTACCTTAGATACACAACCTTGACTTTCAGCGTTATTTAATTTTTGCTCCGAAAACGATCGATTTTTAGGCCGAGGCAGGCTACTGACAGATACGTTTGTTACAGGGATTTCACAAACCTTGTTTAAAGTCATGTTACATGTTATGGTCGCTATATTGATCTTTTCACAAATATAACCTATCATTGGACTCATTTTGACAGATGTGTTTCATTTTAATTTTTAGGCTTTTAATTTGTTAATTTTTATACTGAATTTGGCTAGATGGGATGTTCTGCCCACCTGATCAATATAATATTATATAGGGCTCAGTTTCTAGACACCGGATTTCCAGAATTTTGTTTTAGTTTTGTACATGTAGTTATTTATGGATGTGGATTTTAGAAAGAATTATCAAAAAATAAAGTTGTCATGCATTAAGGTAATTGAAATCGTTTTCTGATCAAAATGTACATATATACACGGGATGATAGGTATATTTCTACTATTCCTGAAAAGGGAAAAAAATTGAAACCGAAATATAAATATAGAGATACTGATAAATCCCGTAAAACAACTTCCCAGTTCAAAAAATGATCAAACTCTGAGGTGGGGTCAATATTCAACAGGGTCTATTTTCAACTTGTTGAGTTCATCGAGGATAAGAAAAAAATCAAGCTGTTGAAAAATGACCCCGGGTATAAATTCAACGACTTTAGGTCTCAATTTTCAACGGAGAAAAACACCCCTGGTTCAATATTCAACGTTGAAAAATGAACCCCGGGTGAATTTTCAACGGGGGTCAATATTCAACGTTACACCGGCGGCGTAACCCCGAATACGCGTTTCTTTGACCAGAGTGTAACCGAGAAAAATTCATTTGATGTGAACATTTGACATATACCTTCCTCACCTGCATACGAAGTATATATATCTCAGTTGATTTGATACGAAAGAGCATGCTCTTCGTATGAACAATTTCTAAAACGAAGTAAATTATTGACGAGCAAGTTGATGAAGCAGGAATATCAGCAGTCTCGTTTAAGGTCATCATTTTGAAGTTCTATGGTCGATACAATGACCTTGTCAGCAAATACAATTTATCATTGAGTCAAATACTGACTGACGTTTTTCCTATTAATTGTTAGTTTATTATTTATACACTGAAACGACTACGAATTTTCCAGTTATTTCCTGATCATGACAAGGAGCACACGGCGGGTGTGACCGGTCACTCCTTCTTGCCACCTAATCCCACCTCTGATGTTTCGAGGTCCGTGTTTGCTCTGCTCCTATTTTGTATTGTTTTATGGACTTTGATATTGAATACTGTTCGTTATCTCCATATACTTACTTCATCCAAAAATCCCCGAATTCATAAATGTGTTGGGACACTGTTGTTCCATTTGTACCCTTTAGACCTCATGCTCACACCAAATTAAAGAATTCAAGTAAGGGTTTCTGAGACAAATCGAAAAAGAGAATGTTAGCAAAGTTGACAATCTAGACAGAAACATTTAATGTTTTGCTTATCGCTAGGAAGGAAGACCCACTCGTTGCTTTGCAACGAGCTTTGCTCTAGTTCTTATTATTCTTTTTTTTTTCCTTTTCCTAGACGCCAACTTTGAGGCCTCATATTTCACTCATTTCTCGATGGATTTTGCTCAAATTTTCAGAGTTGATAGACGTTACTTAACTCTATCAGAATGTTATCTAAAATTTCAAAAAGTCACTTCCGGTTTTGAATTATTTCCCTTTAAACGAAAATTTATAGGCTTTCGTTTCCAGACAAAGACTCAGAGACGGCTAAAGCTGGAGCAAAAATTCTGCTGAATTTAGATAATAGAAGGATTGAAGTTGTGCATAGTGGTTTTTGTTTTTCGATTTCTCTATTCAAGATGGTGCTACATAGGGGTCAAAAATTAGAACGCCTAAAAGAGCGAAAATTTACACATATTTTGCTTTTTATCTTCTAAACTAAAAATATTTTGTTAAAACATATAGAACAAAATTTGTGCAGAATTACAAGATCTTTTGAATGATATCTCGAAAAAAGGGCTGACCCCTAAATTAAGGGATCTAGAGGGGCCAAAAATTTTTTCCAGATATCTCAAAAAGTATTGAGAATTCGTTATACTTCCAAGAAGCAATGTTGTTCAAAATGTCAAGCTTAATCTAATGAAGTCGTCAAAATGCGTCCGGCGACGTCACTTCCGGTCAAACCGGAAGTAGTCAGAAAATGCATATTTTTGCTGTTCTTGACAAGTTTTTGGGTAACATATATCACAAGAAGCACAAAACGTAATTTTCTGTCCATCGAAATCACTTCCGCTCAAACCGGAAGTAGCCAAAAATAGCTTATTATTTAAGGTTTTGATGCAAAATTGAAATTATAAAGTGACTGGAGACGACTAAGCTCATTGCTTTCTTTTTGCTGACGTCACTTCCAGTCAAAACAGGACGGAAGACCTTCTCGTTGCCTTGCAACGAGCTTTGCTCTAGTTACATTTACTTATTTCATTTACACTATGCCTGTGTGAAATATATGGAGAAAATGACACTGATTCAACTGACAACTGTTTTAACAACCAAGTTTAACGTTTACAATTCCTAACTAAGACAATTCAAATGATCAGCAAAATTTGATCTTCATTTGATAATTTACAAAGACGATACGTATACAGTAATCAAAAACATGACATGGGCCTTGTTTACGTAGCAAAGGTTTGGAGCTCTAAATCTGCCTTGTATCTCGGTAACTGAAATTCAAATTTTTGATAATCATTAAAAAATAACTTAATTAAGTATTTGCAAACATAAAAAAAATTGGGAAATAAAATTGAAATTCAAAGCACTAAATATTTTCTTAAGCAATGACGTCATATGTTTGAAATGACCCGAGGAAAATATGAAATTTCCATGATTTCTACAGAAAAGGGTATATATTACGTCGATGTTTTGATTAGAAGTCACCGAGCGCAGGTCTCCTCCAGCTCAATATCTTTATTTAATGTGTAGAATGATTATTTAAATGAAGTATTTTTCTGGAGCAGACCTGCACTCTAAAATTTTTATCGTAAAAATTGTTAACATTTTGTCCATTTTATTTTCTTTGAAAATTATTTTCAGTAACCTACTTTGAAACTATTTTAATATATATTTCTCATACATCATATGCAATTCAGCACATTTCAAGAAATTTTTAAAAATGAAAATTTTGTGGGGGCAAAATTATGCAATATACCACATATAGTCTTTAAATATTCTTCAAGATTGTACTAAAAATTCTAAAAATTAACCTTTGATTGAATCTAATGTGAAACAATTTATCCATTGCGAAAGAAAGAGTTTATAAGAGTCTTTTTTTTCCATTGCGAGCTATTTTTACATTGGAGTGTGTTCTCTAGGTATAAACCGGGAGTGCAATGAAATATATGGAGATAACGATTATTCAAGATCAAAAGTCCATAAAACATGACAAATTAGGAGCACAGCAAACACGGACCCTCAAACATCAGAGGTGGGATCAGGTGCCAAGTAGGAGTTTCCATCCCCTGTCGACCGGTCACACTCGCTGTGTACTCCTTGTCATGATCGTAAAATAACAGAACCATCCGTTGTCAATTCAGTGTATAATAATGGACTAACAATTAGTATAAAAAATTTCAGCTAGTGCTATTGGACTGAATGATAAATTGTATTTGCTGACAGGGTCATTGCATCGACATTAGACTTTTGAAATGATGACTGTAAACGAGACTGACATTCTTGTTTCATCAACTTGTTTGTCAATAATTTACCTCGTTTTCGAAATCGTACATATGTAGGACATGTTCTTACGTATCGAATCAGCTGAGAGATACTCCATATGCAGGTGATGAAGGTATATTGCTATTTAAGAAAAGGAAGTTGACGAGTGAAAAATTAAAGTCATCACACATCAAAGAGCTTGGTTGTTAGAATGCCATTAACGTCTTTTTTCAAGTAAAATATCCAAATGATACATACGGAGATAAATTTATACAAAATAGCTGCATGGCAAACACGGACCTCTAAACCATCAAAGGTTGGGTCATGTGCCATGGAGGAGTGCGCATCCTCTTCTGACTGGTCGCAACCGCTGTGTGCTCCTTGTTATGGTCGGCAAATAACGAAAAAAAATGAAATATGAAATAGATGTGTCAGACTTTGAAATAAACATTGTTAATTAACAATACTTAGTCCATATATCTAAATGTCGAGTTGAATGCCACGGAAAGTTTTTTTTCATTTCACGCATAAGAGTTTGCACAAATTCTGCTCCATATGAATACAAAAAAAGGTCAGCTACTGGACTTTTACGAGAAGCGCTGACTTTTATAGTTGACGGCTTACTTGTACACGGGGACAATGTATGGAAGCTTTTATAGGATATAAATATTTAGCTCGACGTTTAATTCAATGAAAATACCAGATTTTTTAAATGCAGAAAAAATTTGTACAATTTGTCTTTGAAGGGAACAACAACCACCCTACCCTAAACTCCCGGCCTAAGTGTCCCTAACACTATACCTGTGATCATTTCAAAGGTTTTCTTAACCGGTATCGATTCTCTACCTCCGTATATGACACATGTTTAAATGTTCACGTTAACCGTCAACTGTAAAAGTCAGTGCTTCTCGTAAAAGTCCAATAAGGGAGCGCAGTTGGTACACTTAGTTTAAACTATATTTGATTTGAACATGACAAGCAGTAAATACAGGCAAAATGTACAAAGATCAAAAAGGATTCGGAAACAAGTTTTAAAAACTTGTTCTAATCCGTTTCCTTATTATTTATCATAAAGATGACAGGCCATTATTAGAAGACATGTATTTAAGATAACAAAACACGGTTTGGTACACTTGGGAATTCCAGTAGAATGTTGAAAGGCCTGGTCTCTAAAAACCACATATAGGTACTTTTTAATCATAAACAGAAGCATCTTTTTGATGTCATCTTAATATTACTTGTTTGTACAATCAGAATAATTTTAACAAAATAATTTTGCAAATGACCGATGACAAGGAAAATAAATTTTCCAGTTCCATTTTTATTTGATAAAAGCAGCTTAATTTATATTGGGGATTGGTGGTGAATAAAGTTGAAAAGTCGTTAGTTTTTAAGGTGTTGGATTTGGTAAAATCTAATGATCGTAAATTTTTTAAAAGTTCCTTGGCATTTTAAAGTATCCACAACTGATTTTAAGTACTTCGTGAATATATTGTTGCACAGTGCTCTTGAAGTTTTTCCTTCACTACTGTTAATATATAAGTGAGGAAGAAAGAAAGAGGTTTGGTTAAAAATTTACTGGATCCCGCTTTATATCTTTGTTTGTAAGAATGTTTATGAAGTTTTGGAATCCAATATAGATATGATAATTCAAATTCATTTTGGAAAACTGACATATGATTTTGAAAAATGTCTTTATTAGAAAGGAAACCATGAGTTTAAGTTGGATTACCATTTGAAGAATTAAATTGAATTTCTTTTAAAATACAATTTATATAATGAGCTCTACAAACGAAGACAATGTTGTTGCCTGCTTTGTCAGCAAGGACCAGTACGTACTGATCATGTAATCTATCTAATTCTTTTTTCACTTCTGGATTACTGAATACAGAATGACAGATGGTTTTCATATTGCTCTTTTTTAATACGTGATTGTAACATAGATCTGAACATTTGATCCATTCTGACAAAGTGTCAACGTCTTCTTTTTCATATCAGGTCCATCTTTAATGTGTAGACAGGGAGAAAAAAAGGACAATTCCTTATTTCCATTTTTTATTATTGTATATAAATTAAAATATATACGAGGGTTGTCCCGTAAAATCGTGGACAAAGCGTTTTTCTCGAAAAGTAATGGGCGCACTTAGCTGAAAATTTCAGTAAATGTTTATTTATCATATTTAAGTGAATAATAATTTTTTTGATAAAATATAGGCAAAAATAAAGATTTTATTATGCTTGAATGTGCACGGGGTATTGTCCTACGGCGCACGGACAAAAAAACCAAGATTTTATTAAAGAATACACAAGTTTTAATTCAAAACAAAAGTTTTAAATACATAAGATTTGGATTAAAATTATCCTAATTCAATTTCACAATCAAATTTTAAGGCATTTGATTAATTTTTGGCAGTTTCTCGAGCATTCGAAATGGGAAAGTGGTAAACACAACACACGAAAAATGGTGACGTTTTATGACGTTACGGCGCACCGGAGACCAGTTCCGTTTTAATTCGATGTTGTAATGACACCTTTAGAGACTTGAAATGACCATAGAAGAAAAAAGATTATAAAAATATCACCATATCTTAAGTATACAAATGAAATAGGAGTTTTCTTAGCGAAGTCTTTTTTGATCGAATCCCTGGGGAGTACAAAGCATACGGACAATCTCCTTATGTAATAGCAAAAGACGCTGTCACAGTAGACCGCCGATATGAGATTTTCTCTTAGTTGAATGATGGTGAGAATATTGTCGGTAACTTTCTGATAAATCTTCAGAAGATCGCATAAGGGTGCCAATTGGTTCTTCGACTGTTTATGGAGACTAAAGAATGTGTATCAATGAAATTTCTAAATTTAAGTCGGACTCATCCAACTTCATTTTCAGCAAAGATAAAA
>PRKT01000204.1:711687-772052 GCA_003671525.1 Saccostrea glomerata
ATCCCTAGGTTTTAGGTAGCGAAGAAAATTGTTTATTTGCGGTTTACTGAAATTGAGTGTTTACTTTTTTTGCATAAATTATAAGAATTACTTGGCCCTGCTTTACCCTATAAATACGGACAGCTGGAAACATGCAAAATTTAGATGCCCAAAATGAGTACCCCCCCCCCTTCGACGATCAGTTATATAGCATGAATTTCCCATATGTCATGCATGAAAAAAGGGTATATGGCGCATCTCATCTCTTTCTAGACATCAAAATTGCCCTATTGCAAGATTTATGATTGTTAGTAATTTATTGATTTGCCGTATTTTTTTCGGATGCAAAAAAATTATAAAAATATTTACTAACAAATACATACTGCAGGGTCCAGAAAATACTCAAACGAGCCTCTGTCCTTAATCCTTACCGAAACTGTTAACTGTTGTGTGGGGAAACTTAACATGTACTGGGATTGAAATAAATATTGAGATACAGAGAGGGACAGTATTCAAGCTCTTATTTCCATATTGTTTTGAACATATTTCATCGACAATAAAAAGGATAAGAAACAAGTTCTTCTCCTTAAAAACACATAGGAATTGTCATGCAAAATAATAACAAAAACGTATGCAAATATTTTATAAAAGTCAATAATATATCTAGCTAAATCTACAATATTTTTTAGTAAACAATACAAATGTCAAAGGTTATTAGCATCATATTTTTTTTTACGTTTAATGCTTTTTACAACCATTCCTCGAGATAAATTAAAAAAATAGCTTTTTGACATCAAGTCAACATTGCTTTTAAAATTAAAATAAAGACTCGCAAATTTTCATACCTTGTGATTAGTCAACTTCAAAATTTCTCTGTTAAAATTCATTGTGACTCTTCAAAACAATTAAGTTGATATTTTAAAAACAAAGTTGCTGGTATTCCTTATTGACAAACAAATTAATAAAACACAAATATCATTGATCAGGCCCCAAGTTCACGAAAGAGACTTAGACTTATGTCAAATTTTCAATCACCTGTAAAATGTTTATTAATTGTCAACAGAATATCTACAATGTAGATATCAGCACTTTTGTGGTGCAATATTCAATAACATTTTATTTTGAATTATTTGACTTCTACAAAATTTGAGCACCGCCCTAGGTAAAGTTTTTTACTTAGTTTAAGATCTTTCAGAAGTTTGTTTTAAGTAATCATTTAGCAAGTTTTCTGGTTGAAACAATGACCTTGTCAGCAATTACATTATTTCATTAAGTCAAATGCAGATGGACCTTTTCCATGATAATTATTAGACCGTTATTTACAGACTAAAGCGTCTTTGGATTATTCCTGGTTTTTCCCCAATCGAGAGTTAAAATCGGTGAAATAATGATCGGTGTGAAAGTTAAATCTTAATTAGTAAGCATATAGGTGACAATAAGTTTCTCAATAAGAGTTGTCCTTTCTAGTGTAGTGTTCAAAAGGTTGAGTTGACGATGAACTATAAATATTTTTGTTTTGCTCAGAGCATTCCTTGCGTAAATAGATTATTTTAAAAAAAAATATTGCTAAGAATTGAAATCAGATCACTCTTTTATGTTCTATCAAGTCCCTAACTTTACCCTTTACAAAGCATTGACTGTCGTAAAGGAGAAGTTTCTGACGTATTCTCTTACAGCTTGTTTTAGAAGTGGTGTAAATCAGATGTGAATCATGTAAAACTCAAAAGGGTAACTTTCAGATTCCTTCAAATCATCAAAGTCGATAACATCTAAACGACTTTTCTACACTTTATAGAACCATTCCTCACCATACATGAAACTCTAGACTTTCTGATATCATTAATAACATGCTTTTAGAATAAAAACTGAAATTTTCACGTCTTATGATTGGTTATTTGCGAGATTACTTCTTTAAGAACCATTCTGATTGTACACGCAAATACTCTAAAATTGATATTAAATGCCCTTTGTTTTTCTTGAGTTTCTAATTGACAACATTTTGTAGTCTTCGGAGACCAAATATTTCAACAATCTGTTTTAATTCCAATGGGCACTAAATGTGGTATTTTGTTAGCTGACCTGCTTATTATATATTCCTATGAACGGAATTTATCCAAAAACGTTACACTTTCAGAAGAGGAAAACACTATACCTATTGCCTTAAATTCGACATTCAGATAAATTGACGAGGTGTTATCAATTCACAATCGTTATTAGTATGTCTATTCTATATATCGCAGTGAAGTAAAAACGCCACATAGTATGCCACATCTGTTTCATATTTGGAGTTTTTATTGACTATGGACCATAAAGGCCAATCAAAAACTTAATGGTATGACAAACGAGATGATGTCAGTTTCTCCATCGTAATGTATTAATATTCCTCTATCACCTGCTTATGGTTTTAAGTCTCCCAGTACAATATCAAATTTTCTAACGAGGTGTCAGTCTACTAGCCGATAAGTTGATGTCTCAGGGATTTCAACAACCTCGTTTAAATTGAGCATTTCGTAAATAAAGATCACATTGGCAATAAAATATATGGAGATAACGAACAGTATTCAAGCTCAAAACATCAGATGTGGGATTACCGGTCACATCTACCATATGCCTCTTGTCATGATCGGGAAATAATGGAAAACTCCGTCATCAATTCAGTGTGTAAATAATGGCCTAAGAATTACTAGACTAAGAGCATTCAAAGACAAATCTAAAACACCACACTACAAGTTCAACACCCAGTTTCTTAAAAAGAAAGAGAAGAGAGATGAGTTTAATATTGAAATAGGCAACAAGTTTGAAGTACTAGAGTGTCTGGAAGAAACAACCATAGAAGATCATTGGGTAAAGCTCCCAGACACCTGGAAAAGTGCATCCTATAACATCCTAGGAAAGAAAACGAGAGAGCACAAAGAGTGGATGACAGCAAGATCATGGGGAAAAGTGGAAGAATGGAAAGAGCTAAAGCAAAAAATAAACAAATGTTAAAATACTCAACAAATGGAGAAACTGAAAACGGAATACAGAGAAACAAACAAACGAGTCAAAAAGAGTGCTAGGAAGAACAAAAGACAGTTCGTACATGACATAACTGAAGAGGCAGAGATAGCAGCCGGACAGAACAAAATGAAAAGCTCTATGAAATAACTAGAACACTCTCGGGAAAAAAATGTAACACCAACAGTTCAGTGAGGGACAAACAAGGAAAAATTATTACTAGCGATGTAGGACAAAGAGCTAGATGGGTGGAGCACTTTAAATAAGTTCTAAATCGACCATCACCAACCAGTTTTGCAAATATACCACCAATGAAAGTAGAACTTCACATCAATGCAGAACCACCATCTAGAATAAATAGCACAAAGGCTATAAAGACACTGAAAAATGGAAAGGTAGCTGGTCCAGATGGTATCTCTCCTGAGGCATTCAAAGCTACTCCAACAAAGTCGGCAGAGATGTTACAACCACTTCTGCAAAAGATATGGGAAAAGGAAAAAGTACCAGATGCATAGAAAACAGTATACCTGGTTAAACTACCTAAGAAATGGGACCTGTCGGAGTGTGGAAATTGGAGAGGCATCATGCCTTTGACCATTGCCTGTAAGATCCTTACAAGAATAATGTTGGAAAGAATGAAAGGAGCGTTGGGAAAAAAGCTAAGATCAGAGCAAGCAGGGTTCCGCCAGGACAGATCATGCACAGATCATATTGCCATACTACACATTTTCGTTGAACAGTCTATTGAATGGCAGTCCCCTCTTTACTCAATCTTCGTGGACTTTCAGAAGGCCTTTGACAGTGTGGATAGGTCAACCATCTGGAGATTAATGGGACATTATGGAATTCAATCAAAGTTCATAGGTGTCATCAGGAATCTGTATGATGATGATGCCACATGTCATGTCACAGGGTTTACAGATGCGTGAATGTCAGTCAATATATCGGGTCTCAATAGCTCAGTTGGTCAGAGCGCTGGCACGATACGCCAGAGGCCCTGGGTTCGAGTCCAGGTTGAGACTTGACTTTTCACCACATGAAACATATCACATCATCCATAATGGGAAGCTCACAGACCCTTTCAATGTGGAAACATGAGTAAGGCGGGGCTGTATCCTGTCACCTACCATATTTTGATAGTCATTGACTGGATAATGCAGGAAACAACAAAGGGCAGTAAAAATGGAATTCAGTGGACCTTCACAAAACAGCTTGAGGACCTGGATTTTTCAGATGACATTGACCTGCTCTCGCACAAGCTACAAGATGCTCAAGAGAAACTATCAAGATTGGCATCAGAAGCCCAAAAGACTGGCCTTAAGATAAATACTAAGAAAACAGAGGTGATGAGAATAAACAACAAAACAAGAGACATCAATTCAGTTACAGTAAATGAGGAGAACATCAAAGAAACTGACAGATTCACCTATCTTGGGAGTATTGTCAACAAGAATTGTGGAGCAGATGAAGACTCAAAAGCCGAATTAATAAGGCAAGACATGCTTTCCACACAATCAGACAAATCTGGAACTCTAAAGCACTCACCAACACTAGCAAAATCATGATTTTTAACACATTGTTAAAGCAGTTCTCTTATATGGTTCCGAGACCTGGAAAGTAGCTGAAACAAAAAAAGCAAACTATAAGGTCTTTTATCAACAAATGTCTACGCTATATCTTTAACATCAGATGGTCTGACACCATATCAAACAACAGCCTATGGGAGATAACCAACCAAAATCCTATAGATGTTGACATCAAGAGAAAATGGGGATGGATAGGCCACGCTTTATGCAAACTCTCAAACAGCATCACTAAACAAGCTCTGGATTGGAATCGGCAAACCTGGAGAAGGTCTGTAGAAATAGAAGCAAAAGAAGCTGGATTTACCTGGACCCAATTAAAAAACAAAGCCCAAAACAGAGTCCGATGGCGCAGTGTGGTTGCGGTACTAGCTGTGCTCCCCAATGAGTGAACAGGAATAAGTCAAGTACGTCAATTACCAGAGCATGCTCTACTTATGAACATTTTCTAAAACAAGGTTAATCATTGACAAACAAGTTGATAAAACAAGAATATCAGCGATCTCGTTTAAAGTCATCATTTTGTAAGTTCTATGGTCGATACAATGACCTTGTCAGTAAATACAATTTATCATTGAGTCAAATGCTGATTTCTTGTTTCATCAACTTGTTTGTCAAAATTTACTTCGTTTACGAAATATTGTTGTACATTAAGTAGAACATGCTCTTGCGTATCGAATCAACTGAGAGATATAAACTTCATATGCAGGTTATGAAGGTATATTGTTGCACAAGTAAAGGAAGTTGACGATTGAAAAGTGAAATGTACCACGTTTATCATAGAGCTTGGTTGTAAGATTACCATTAACGTCTTTTAAAGTAAAATATCCAAATATGAAACAGATGTGTCAGACTTTTTTTATATCTTTTATCTCAGATTCCCTTGGATATATCGTACTGACCAAATATTTATCCGGCGGCCGCCACTTATATATCTGGCGGCCGCTACATAATATTTGGCGGCCGCCACATAATTTATATGGCGTCCGCCAGATAACAACTGGCCTCCTGATGCGCGCGCATGTTTTAATGTGTAGTTTTAGAGGTGGATACAATGTAAAGATTATAATAGCAACATCAATCAACCAAACTTGTAAGAGATTTATTATGAACCAACACTCCAATCCACACTTCTAGTAGATATGTTTTTGCACAGAGCAGATGAACATTTGATTTGAATCATGCAAGTATTTGTAGAGTGTTTCGATTATTAAGAAGCCTCATCAGGGGTCACGGACATAAATCATGGTGTTTGCTGTAAGTTATGATTGGTTGAGAATTAAATAAAGTTTTGCATTTTGGATTTCCAAGAATGGTGTCCAATATTTCAGAATTCGTCTTTTATCATTTTTTTATAAGCAGAGATTGTTTCAACATCCATCTTCATAACCCAATAACACTCACGTTTTGCAAAATAATTTATGTGGCGGCCGCCAGATATATAAGTTGCGGCCGCCAAATAATAAGTGGCGGCCGCAAATAATAAGTAGCGGCCGCCAGATATATAAGTGGCGGCAGCCAGATAAAATATTTTTCGTACGTGGCACCAACGGGCTTCCGTAGCATATGACCCCTTAAGCTCATGAAATTATACATTGTTAATACACTTTTAAGTTATATTTCTACAGTGTATAATTTTTTGTCCAAAATATTTGATTGCTTAATTTACTAGTGGTACAGTTGTAGTAAATGTTACTGATTAAAAAAAAGCTTAAAAAGAGTGTCAAGTGGAGACTTTCCTTAAAAAATAATCAGTCTAAAGAAATTAACAATTGAAAAACATGTACATGAAAGTAAAATTCATTTCATTAATTCAATGGTAAGGTTTTAAGATAAAAAAAAATATTCTAATGACTAATATATCCTATTCTCGTATCATTTCTCCAGTACATCTTCTGAGGATATGATATTTTATAAATAAATTCCTGAGAGTTCACTTCTGTGTTCATGTTCTTATCTGTCAGTCAAGATCAATGTTCCTGAGTAACAATACTATATGCATATTATTTCGCGAAATAACACGAAAGTTACGCGTGAATTCGCGAAAGTTTCGCGTTATATCGCCGAGGTTAGTCGTTAATTCGCGAACGTTTCGCGTTATATCGCGAAAGTTTTGCGTTATAACGCGAAAGTTACGCGTTTATTCGCGAAAGTTTTGCGTTATATCACGAAGGTTTCACGTTATAACGCAAAAGTTACACGTTTATTCGCGAAAGCTTCGCGTTTATTCGCGAAAGTTTCGCGTTATAACGCCAAAGTTACGAGTTATATCGCGAAAGTTTCGCGTTTTATCGCGAAGGTTTCGCGTTATAAAGCGAAAGTTTTGCGTTTATTCGCGAAAGTTTCGCGTAAAAACGCGAAAGTTACGCATTTATTCGCGAAAGCTTCGCGTTTATTCGCGAAAGTTTCGCGTTATATCGCGAAAATTTCGCGTTTTAACGCTTAAGTTACGCGTTTATTCGCGAAAGTTTTGCGTTTATTCGCGAAAGTTTCGCGTTATAACGCGAAAGTTACGCATTTATTTGCGTTAGTTTCGCGTTATAACGCGAACAATTTATTTTTTTACCTACGAAAACAAGATGCTATGTCACTTAAAAAACTCTGTATGTTTATATGAAAAATATATGATGTTGTCTGTCCTCCATAATTTTTTCCCCTCATTTATTTCATTTTATACGTGTTCCATACGTGTTTTTTCTCTTTTTTTCTCTTTTTCCCACACTGCCATTTTCTGATTATGTACATCATATACTTATACCTCTGACCTGTATATATTTATGCTGCAAATATGTTTCATTGTCCTCATGTACCATGTATTATAAATGGTTTTGAGGGAATAAAAGGAAATGCTGAACTAGCGAGCAATGGCGTATAACAATTGGACGTGTATGTCGCCCAAAATGACTCTCTGAAAACGCTGGAGTACTGGCTCTGTTACATGTAGCAGTATCGTGTTGTAAATTTTGAATTTATCATGTTGTGAATGATGCATATTATTAACCTTCCCCTTGTTAATTTAAAATTAACAACATGATAACAGAATAATCCATTTATTAATCAATTATACACAAAAAGTTAAGTTATAAGTCCATGCACTTACCTATCAATTCATATAGTTACATGTTGGTTACTTTTAATGAATCCTTCCTTCTTTTGAATCTTTTCATGCAGACAACGACAAACTTTGTACAACTGATTTCAGTTTCTGCATTAATTAACGACTCAATACAAGGAACAATCCTTAAATAAAAAAAATGTTTTACAGAAAATGAATTTGACTGGAGAAAATTTCAGCGGTTTGACCGATCCTATAGAAATAATGAACATTTTTCAAATTAACTTAGATGTGGAAAGTACAACTGAATGATTATCAGTTCTGTGAATTTTCATTAACAAGTCATCGAAATAAATGAAATAAATTGTGGTAGTAATTTTTTTACTTAAAATAAATAAATGAATACCGTATTATATTTTAGAGGTAATGATTAAATTATTCAAACATATAAAGATATAAAAAGTCACTGCACGTAAGCATGTGTAGACTTTTCCCCTAGATCATATTAGCATATCGGTTCATTTTATAATCAATAAATTAAACACCTGCATATCAGAATTCAGTAATGAAATAAGATACAAATAAAAATATCCATTTTATTGTAAAGATTAATTCCATCAGAAGTTAAATGTTTTCAATAATTGCAATTCTAGATTTAATTGAATGGGTCAACGAAAAATTAAATTCATTAATTATTGATCTTTATTAAAATGTCATTCGGCAAATACTTTTTTTTAAACATTCTTTTTTAAATAAACTAAGTACTATCAACTCGCAGAAATTTTCTTTTCTTTTCTTTTTATAAATGCCAGCTAGAAATTTAAACATGTGCTTGTTAAGGGTTTAGGTGTGAATGCTCAGTGAAGCGTAACTAACTCCCCGTGTTGTTTTCTGCGACCACGTGCTGTTTGGCACCGTGTTTATTGCACAGCATTGTGGGTATTGCCGTCCGCCATTGCGTTCTGTGTTTGTGTGCTGTCCGTGTCTCGTGTGTGTTTTCACGTGGGATTTAGGTGAGTTACAATGTCACTTATTTTAAAATGTTAGATTATTTTTCTGAGACCCATTTCTGTAAAATCGGAAGGTGCGTGACCTCGAGATCGGCGGCAAACAGAAGCAACAGGTGAGCGCGCGCGCCTTGCCGTTCCCGTATTTTTCCCACCATGTGCTGGTAGCATTGCATTGTGTACAACCACGTATCAGACTGTTTTAGGAATCCTTGACTAAGTTATAAGTTTCTGACGTAAACTTAACTATCTGGGAAACATTTTGATTTTATTTCATGTAGATCTTAACGAATCACACACTTACACCTTGGGAATGACTTCCAGTCCACAGGTGCGAAAACACGTGTATTGGTAATAAACAGTAGCTGTTCTCGGCGTGATACGCAATCGGTAATTCATTATCAATAACCAATACTAGAATATGACTACTCTGACAGAATTTTCTTGTCGAGGCATTAGAAATTATCAATGATGGTTCATTATTTTGTCAGCAAAACCCCATTAAATACGTAAAGGTATGGTTCAGCTCTGATGCTTGTGTAATACTGGGTCACAGATTAAAAAAAAAGTGGTGACAACTAGTACACACTCATACAAAAAGAGAGGATGAATCCTGTGAAGCCCAGTAACTAGTGTGGATTTTGTAAGTTGTTTTCAGAGCACAACATCGCAGCAAAACACGACACAGTTTTTATTGTGATTTAATGAGTGATAGGTGTCCGGTATATGAAAACTATAAATAAATATGTGCCCTGGACATTATTGCTGCCAATTTGACCTGATTATGTCCAGCACAAGTACTGGTTTTTACTGCCAATATGTGTGAAAAGAAATGTTGAGGCATGACTGCTATGCAAATTTATTCCAAGTCATGATATATTCTTTGTGGGAATAAAAAAATGGAAAAATACTTTCATTTTTGCATAATGTATGAATAATAAGCTTATAAGTTGTCAAACCGTGTCATAATTTTTATAAAACTGAAGTGAATTATAATTTATGACAGTAAATTGCTTTTTATGATTTAGACAGTGATTAATTATACTTTTAAATTTATGATTTGGTGTAAACTTGTTATTTCTGATTTGTCCTTATTAATGTTTTTCATGCAGATTTTTAAAAATATTTTGTAGCACTTGATGGAGCTTTTTTTTATTTACTAGGTCTTTTTTCAGTGTGAAGAAAACAATAAATTATTTCATTCATGCAAATATTTTACCTATCATGGAGGTTAAAGAAATCGGAGCAAGGACTTTACATTTTAGTTCCAACAAATCATAGATATTGGAAGGAGAATAATACACAGTTATAATATATATGAATCTCCAGTTCTGTTTATTAAATGGTGTAAGCCATGTGCTGCTGTGAAATTTGTATTTGGGGCTGGTAGCATGTTTTTGTTGCAGTTATGACATTGACATGTGAGGAAAGCTTCATGTTTAGTGTATTAAAAAAGTAGGGCACTGGAAACTATGATTCTATAAAGTGGAATAATTATTTTTTTCTTTGCTTTGGCATGGCTAATTTGATCTAAAACAAGCCTTTAGAAGTTAATCTGTTCGTTTTGATTTGACCCATTAATCCATAGGGTAACCTGATTTCGGCTAGCTTAGATTAAGTATGTGTTTTAATTCTTGTCAAGTTGTTAGAAACCTAATAATAATAGTGGCAAGATTTAAATGACCGTAGTTAATTTAGTATATCCTGTGATTGTAATCTGGGTCACGGATTTAAAACATTTAAACATAATGCCAGATTAATAAGGCTTACGGGAGTCTTAAAGAACCGATTTTAAAACAAAAGACCTGACGATAAGTCAGAGAATACTTTGGGGGTGGGGGTAAAGATAGGCACCTCCGATAGGCCATGTTGGTGTATCTATAGAGGGAAAGATAACCAATTGTTTGTGTACACTCCGCACAGATAAAACACTTTAGTTCAGGGGCTATCGCAGGTCACTAAGCGTGCTTCTATAGCGTACAGATTCTTCTGTACCCGACCAACAAACAATAGAAACAATAGCCAATCTTATAAAACAAAAATATATCCTCAAATGTGCTGATAAGACGACCGAAAAAGACAGAAATATAATCTTTGATGTTTGTGTTCGTATGAAAAAGTTTTATACTCCTGCAAGGTAGTGCAAGAGAATTTAGGGATATCTGCCTCTTTGTACAAATGTACATAATATGTACATATTAGTGAATAGATATTTTCAATGATTTAGCATCATATGACTATTGGAATTAACTCGAAGGATTTAAGGGCATGGCTAAACCCTTTAAACATGTTAAATAACATAATCTTATGATCATATCTTGTAGTTGAATATGTTTTGGAGAAATGTGTCATTGTTCATGTTGATGTTTTCATTGAGAGTTTTTCCTCTCCACGTAATATGTTATATTACAGTTGATATATTTAACAAATTTTGATTTCAGTTTTGTCCTTTTTTTCGTTGTACAGGTTCATCATATTGACAACACCTTTGTCCAAGGCTTTTGTGTTTTTTTTTAAGGAAGGGGCATGATGAAAGATGACATGTTTTCAAATATGGAGACCTGCACAAGGTAAGAACCCTCTGTTAAGATGATTTACTTGTCTCATGTCCTATATACACCAGAGACAGGTAGACACAGCTGTAACGTGGGCACCGTTCCAGGGCATGCGTCCCAGAACTCGTATAGCAGGGCACCAGTTAACTGATTGGGTATCAGTCCATCAAGGGGTTAATCCTAACCTTACCCCTAACTTCAGTAGTGCAGTGATAATACAATTTCACGTTAAGCATTCAAACCTGTGACCTTTTGACTATCCCAGTGGTCTGTTGGGCCACAGCAAACTGTCAACTTAAATGTGCTCACTAGGCCAACCCATATATGGGTTTTCAAAGAATCTGGAAATGAGAATTGTGAAAAATAATTAAGAATGAGATAATGAATATCGTTTGAAGTTTTGTAAGAATAATTATCTGTTTAATCAAAGTAACAAAATAATTGGAGTTTTATCAACCTCCCAGAAGACACGCAAATTGGACAGCAATCAAGCAGCACATAAATTTAATGTGCAACCTGTTACATCATTATGCATGGAACTGAACATTCCGATATTAGTATGCACATATTTTGTGCACTAAAATAGCTGTCTAATTATAGCTCTCTTCATGACAGAATCATCAGAGAGAACCTGTATTGTATTTAATCAGAGCTTGCGTACAGAAATGCATGTCACGTTAAATCAATCACACAGTTCACCACAACTATAGTACTTTGTGTCAATTTGATTTGGTACTACATGTTTGACTGTGATGTCAGACAACTGGTAAACTCAGTACCATTGCAGTCAGCAGTGAATAAAGTAAAGATTTAGGACAGGGTAAAACAAGAGACAAGCTTACCTTACAAAGGTGGAGAATAAAAGGAGTCATAAAACATGATGTCACATACAGGAGGCTTAGAAATAAATGTAACTTAGAACAGACTTTGAAAGATTCTGAAAAGGAAATTCCCAAGGTAGGATGCATGAAGAAAGCCTAAATAGATATGTTATGAGACAAAAAAGGGGGAACAGTAATCAGTCTCAAAACTGCATTGAAACAATAGAAATTGGGAGAAAAGCAAAAAACATGGAGATGGGATCCGATGCCATGGAGAAGTTAGCATCCCCTGTTGACTGGTCCACACTGTGTGACAATTTAGTGAAAAAAAGGAAGGCAGCATTTGACTTAATGATAGATTGTTTAATTTTGTAGACAGGTCATTGTATTAACCATAGAACTTGTGAAAATGATGACTTGGTCTTTGAATGAGACTGTTGATATCCTCGTTTCATCAACCTGTTTGTTAATACCTTGCTTCATTTTAGAAATTGTTCATATGTAGAGCAATGCCTTGTGTATCAAATCAATTTGGAGACAGAAACCTCATATGCAGGTGATAAAGGTTTATATATTGCTTCATAAATAAGAAAGTTGACGATACAAAAGTCTCATAATTTTAGCTTGATTACAAAGCTGCTATCAATGGTACGCCAAAAATTATTTCTTAACTTAGATACATACAAATTTATGAGTTTCCAACCAGAAGCAGTACCAGGAATCGGTCTTCAGGCATGGTCCCATTTCCAGGCCTATAATATGTGTGGGATATGTCATTGTTGTCCTAGGTTTTGATGTCGTTTGAGTGAAAGTACCTTGTCTTTTAGAACCGTATTGATCAGGTCATTAACGAGACAGAGGACGGAATTGATAACAAGGAAGTGATTGAAAACTACAGATCTCGTTAGTCATAAAACGATGATGAGGGGGTTAGGGTTTTTGTCATTCCTGTATCTCAGAGGTTTACGTTGATTAAAGGAATAGTCCTACGCAATTCAGTGTAATAAACCCTATAGCTATGATACTGTTCACAATGAGAGATGGCTGTCTTGCTATGACTTTTCTTTTATTTGGGAAATCAGACTGAAATGTTACAAATTGGTCTAATGATAAGTCCATCCAAACCATATTAATTCACCAAGCCCACATTCATTAATTCTATAAAAGTCTTGCTGCATAAATAGTATATAAATTTTCTATTAATTTTGCCGTTACTTGGTTTTCTTTGGTCAGAAAAGACACACACTTTGTTGTAAATTAGGTTTCTGTGGTCAGATATAGACTTATAGATACACAAATTGCCTGGCCATAAAAGAATTTTATTACATGAGAATTAGAACAATCAGCAAGACCGATCAGTTCATCAATTCTGACCACTGGTCTAAAACAATGTCAAGTATTTGCAGGGATTATCCGTCGTTTGTGGTACTTGGTATATATAGAATTGTCCGTAGATTGTGGTGCTTGGTATATATATATGGAATCGTCTGAAGTTCATGGTACTAGGTAGATATGGAATATTTAACACCTTTGGATGTCATCATTTATTCCTTCTGTGTCGTATTGTCTTTCAAGGGTCATAAATAAGGATTTGGTTTGACCTGGTACTAAGGACTGTGTGGTTGTTTTGACTGCCAATAAAAAAAGATATGTTGTGTCTGGAATTTGATCTATTATTTCATAAGAACTGGCCACTTTGATGTTTTTCAGTCAGGTTAAAGCAAATGGAGGCCAAAGTGACATTAAAACCTGCAGATTATTTCCATGTCTGGGGGGTCATCCTCTGGAGCGTTTGTGGACTGGGTTATATACAAGAATATGTGGTATTCCAAATTCTAACTTCCCAAGTCAATTTTAGATAAGTAAAATCTGGAATTAAAATAAAATGAACAACTCGAATTTTTAAAATCTAAAATGCAGTAAAAAAGAAAGATTTGATTTAAAGGGGAAAGGAGAAATTTGTTTTCATGGCCTTGCAGAACAGAATATTCCAAAATGACCAAAGAAAGATTATTCTTTGCAGTAAAAGACGGATAATTTCTTTCCTATCTTTAATTCCAAATCTACCATCCCCCTCTCCCATTTCAGAATCAAATGGTCACTCCCTGTTCAATTTGAAGAAAGAGCATATGTTTGAAAAAGTTCATTTATGGCATAAAGAGATAGAACTTGATAGGGTTTTAAAACAAATTTCAATTATATGCTATTTTTGTGGGGTTTACAAGCTCTATTTTGGAGGGTTCATTGAGTGGAATTTAGGAAGACTTTTAGCCTCTTTATTTTCTGTGTCGGATGCCAGAAGCTAAGAGAGAGGTGGCTCTTAATTCCCCATGAAAAAGGCAACATCTCTGTTTGATAGGATTAACTCCTCAGAAAAACAAAGAGGAGAGAGACCGTCTTCATGTTTCCTCCCAACGAACCAATCTCCCGCTCTTCACTCCATTTGGATGTCTGTGTTTCAGCGTTCATTAGTGATCACATTAATTAAGGAACCTCTTCTAGTTTATGTTTTTACTCTAAGTGAAAATGTTACCACATACAAACTGTGTAATTATCTGAACAGTAATAAGAAGACCTGTGTCTACAGTAATAGAGGCATTGTTAGGGAAACGAGAAGGGTATCCAGAATGGTCCCTCAGAACTGAAAATAGCAGGGGACAATAAGATAAAAGGGGGTTTTGAGATTGACACCTTAAATAGGGGGTTGAGGGAAAATACCAGAAAAACCTTGGAATTAAATCGATATATATACATGGAGATGGAAATTCCATGGCTCCAGGCTCTTAGGGACTATCGATGTCCATTTTAAAAGGAAGGGGGACCCATTGACCAAAAGATTTCTGAATTCAAATTAACGAACAGATGATCATATTTCATTAATATTGTTTTATAGCATACACATATCTGAAAAGCTCTGAAGAATTTTTTTGGAAATTTTCACTTTATGCCAGTTTTATTATTCATTGTAAATTGCCAGTATATTACAACAAATTAAAAAACAATTTAGTGTGTGAGGCTAAATAGCCTTTTTTTTATTGGACAGATTTATTTCATTAGAGGTATTAAGAGTCTGTCTGTATAATTTTGATCGGTGGAGATTTCACCAGGAATTACCTGCATTTGATTTGAGATGATAAAGAATTATTGATAGGTTACTAAGCTTTTATTTGGAAGTGACTGTTAAGGCTGATAAATAATCAATTGTTGCAGGAATGGTACACAAAGCTATAATTATCCTGTGGAATAAAAACAAGTTCACTTTGATTAGATAAATCATTGCCGGTTTAGTGTTGGTCGTAGGTCTATAGATAGGGTGCGGGGTGACGACACTCCCCGTGATAGGGCACTCTGGACACACTGATAGCGAGGTCAGGGCCGACAGTAGACCGCCAACGCTACAGTTCCTTCACGGAGAAATTCCCACCATGCAATAAAACTCTCAAGTAGTGGTGTACTTCTACATCTCATGACTCCGGTTCCTGCTATGAATTTCAATAATTGAATATGCCAATTTTTGTTGCTTAACATTGCAACACACAAGAGGTTTCTATTAAGCTGTGCTGTAACTGAAAAAAAAGAACCCAACACAAAAGGGAGGAAAAAGTTTTTTGGAATTATGTTGTGAATTACACCGGAGTGCATTTTGTGAACACATGCTTGTGCGGTCGGTTGTAAGAATCGGGGCTGGTGAGAGGGACAGTGGAATTCTGGGATTGTACCAAGCGATGTCGGACTCCGAACAGGAAGGAGTATGTGTGAAGAAATCACGGTTGTCCAGTTATAGTGACGGGGAAGTCGGCATAAGGTGAGGGGAGGATCTAAGGGGGTGTGTGACATGGAATAAGGAGGAAGTTATGTCAGAGTGAATTAACGTCGGGAGGGAAACCTGGGGGGTCATTGGACAGGTAACCTGAGCAGTTAGTTGTCATAGTGATGTATATTAGATGAATTTTACACAAGTCTCTCAGGCGAGGAATTCCGGTATAAATAGCGGCTTTTCTGTGATATCGTGAAGGTATGAGGACCCAAGATATCAATTAAACATTTTCATCAAGTGGTGACAGTTATGTGTTAAATTATGCTAAGGAAATGTAGACATTGATATGTATATTATTCTCTCCTATTCCCTGAGGCAATTCAATGCTTAATATTCAAAGCTTAAAAAAGGGAAAGACCTCAGGAACTGGTGATATGTGGGGAATATCAAAGAGGGCATTTACATAAATTCAATCTAATTAGGTGGCATAATTAATAGAGGGCTGTGCATTGTAGTAGGACAGAGCGATATATTAGGGGATTTATTGATTAAGTCAATATTATGGTCATAACCTAAGGCCATTTTCTGGTCACAGAAAAAAAAGCCTTGTTTACATTCTGTATCAGCTCAGCTTCAGCTTGCCTTTAATTTATAGACTCGCACGGAGAGCACCGTGTTTAATTCCGCGACCATTGTCTTTATTCAATGATTGTCAAACTGGAGGTCAAACTAATACCAGCGTGTTTGTCCTTTGCTAATTTATAGACTAGCTTTTCTTGGAAATAGGACTTTCTTGTTAATAAGTTTATGATTTATTGATTCCTTGATTGGCGGTATTATGAATTTTACATTCAGAAGTTGAAATTTAATGTACCAAAGGTTCCATGTATCATGAAAAAGCTTAAAGTTTTAAACATTTTGTTTGTCCATGTGGTCTTGATAGTGAAAATGTTCATTTTGATATGTTAATATTGGAATAAAAATTAGTAATTATATAGAATTAGAATTAACAGTATGAAATCATTCCAAGCCCTGAGGGATAGTAATTAAGTCACAGGTTGGCTGACTTGGTTGTTAACCTTTAGATTTCATTGCCGTCACTGTCATTCAGAAATATTCAGGCTGCATAAAACTCTTTTTTATATTTTTCTTTCCTGTACAGAGCACTTGTAGAACACTGAGCTAGGATGTCTAGTAACCGGTTCCTGATTCATTAACGTGGTTCACATGGGGCACAATCTTTGAAAATGATCTTTAATCATTAAATAAACTGCTGGTTTAAAAGATCTGGAGGGCTTTACATAAAATGAACACAGAATTAGAAGGCATTTTAGTTTTGGCTGAATTCAAGAGCCGTCATAATGGAAACAACTAAATTGTGGAGCGCAGAGTTTCTTTAACCTCCAACCAGCATAAAGAACATAAAGGGGGCAGCACATGGAGTCAGGAACAAATCGCCCGTGGAGTGCGGGAGGCATTGCCTCTGATTATAGTATCAAATTCTCATGTGTTTAAGTACACCCAGTGTTTGTTCAGTTAGAAGATGTTGTGATGCGCTTTATTTCATTTCCAAACACCTTACCGTCATAAGATCTAACTAATCTCCTCAGTAGTTGAGGACGAGACTATAAACGCAGCGCAAAACTCCTAGCTCTATCAATTATTTAATGATACCCTCAAGTTTTTAAAACAATCTATAGCGATAAGTTCTTTATTTTATGCTATCTACAACATCTTTATTTAAACCGTGAGATAGTGGATGAAGTCCTTTTAAGATAGCGACACGGCTTGTGAATAAATTGATAAGGTCTGTTTTATTGTGTTTTATTAAAAAAAGATGGTGATAGATTTTTAAAGAATTTTTGTCGGAGGAAACTCGGGCTTGAGCCTTCCGATGTGTGAAGATGGGAGATGCATATTGTTTAGGGTGCCTTAAAATTATGGAAAATATTTTAACCATGAATGAATGCAAACATTGATTTATTTTAAACATTTCAAATATACATGTAATATGGCTTTAATGAGGTTATACCGTAAATCTGGAAATTTTTGCTGTAGATAAATTTTTAGCAAATTTGTGAGTTCATTATATTCGCAAAAATATTTTTCTTAAAAATAAATCGCCAGTAAGAAAATGTAAACAAAGCAGTGGTCATTCGCAAAATTTTGAAACGTAAAAATTAATCAACAGCATTTTGACCCTAATTTGCAAAATAAAATTGACGTAAAAATTTCCAGATTTACGGTATTAATGTTGATGTATAGGAATTATAAAAGGGGGTGGGGCAAAGCATTGTGAATTTCATGGTTCCTCTTTAGTAGACTTAACAACGAGAAACAAATAGGGCTATATACATTGTCAGTCATGGAAATTCACGGAAAATGAGCAGGCAAAACTTATTGCTTAATTATAATGAGCAGTTAACTGTCTACCAAAATTAAAATGAATTTCATTTTCCCTGAGCAACTTTCATGCCCTGGTTTTTTTTTAAGTTGGATTAAAGGTGGGCATACGTTCATTATTATAAATCTTGATACCAAAGAAAATCCACTTTAGACCAGAATAACTTGCAGAGAAATATTTTCTTTATAATATGAGTAATACCTCAAATATCTAATATAAATAAATGCTCATAAATAAATCCATTGTTAATAAATCTTTGTATATTAATTATTAATTTATAAAGAAAGATGTAATAGGTCCCATTTTGAATGTCTTTATTTTACTTAAATCAATATGAATAAGAATAATAAGCCTATATATTACAGAACATCTGTCCATCCAAACAGTGAGAAATTCTGCATCTCCTATTTTTGGAAACTGATGTAAATTAGTCGTGAGGACTTAAATCGTTAATCTACAGGGACTTTACATCAGAGGTTGTGGTGTTCCGAATATAAAATAATTTCATTTCCGCAAATTCAAATATTTTTCATTTTCATTGATTTTCCTTAATTACGTAATTTCTTTTCTGCAATGTCTTTAACATGTTTAAGGATCGGAAAAACTTGCGTCTGTTAGAAGAGAATTTAATTTACTTTGCGAATAACCCAAATATTAAGTTATAATTAAAATTTCAGTACACCGTCGTGTTTGCTATTTAGAAAAAAAAAAACCTTTATTTGATTAAAAAATGAATGCAAGTACTATGGAATGATTTGAAATCTCAAACCTTAATAGTAGGTATTTTTATTGGAAAAAAAGGTTAGAGAAAAAAAAAGACAAAAATGGATATAAGAGTTTGTTGTTATTAAAAAAAGTGAATTTTTTCCCAATATGACTTGAATATATCATATACTCTTTGCTTTGCTTATAATTACTCATCATAAAGTCCTTGTCATTCTGAGAATTATAGGCTGCTAACTAAGTTAATATTTACGAAAAGTAGGTCATGGTGACCTACAATATGAAATGTTTTGAAGAATCATTTGTAGGTCTTTAGCTAGGGCTTCTTATCAAGAAACAGTTTATATTTTTGTTTGTGGTTGTTAACATTAATGAAGGATTCTTACATGAATGAAGAATTCTTTTGTACAGTCATATTGAGAGAGAACTGTACTGACTAAAATTAAAACTTTTATTTTAACTGAATGAGAAAAACTGTTAGACATGAGTTAAAACTGAATATTTTAGATATTTTAATTCTGTGAAGTATTGGAGACTGATATTTGAATTAATATGTAAATTTTTGAAATATTTTCAGAACAATGAATGGGCAGGTCCAGAAATCCGAGCCCGACCCTGACGCCATCAAAATGTTTGTAGGTCAGATTCCAAGGTCAATGGACGAAAATGATCTCCGCAAAATGTTTGAAGAGTTTGGTGCAGTGTATCAGCTAAATGTTCTACGCGACAAAGCCACAGGACAAAGTAAAGGTAGGTAACTCTGTATTGAAACAAAGTAAAGGTAGATAACTCTGTATTGAAACAAAGTAAAGGTAGATAACTCTGTATTGAAACAAAGTAAAGGTAGGTAACTCTGTATTGAAACAAAGTAAAGGTAGGTAACTCTGTATTGAAACAAATTAAAGGTAGGTAACTCTGTATAACAAAGTAAGGGTACGTAACTCTGTATTGAAACAAAGTAAAGGTAGGTAACTCTGTATTGAAACAAAGGAAAGGTGGTATAAGGTAACTTTGTGTAATAATCAAAAGAGAAAACTCTTTATGAGCTCTCAAAGTATATTAAATAGAGTACTGTAGGTAAAATAAAAATTAAATAATTTTCAATGAAATAAGCAAAATGAAAGTAAATTGATTCCTCACTAACTACATATACTGTATATCACTAATTAATTAATGGGTAAATACCCCCTAAACAGAAGCTTCGTTTATATAAAAAAGAAATACAGAAAGTGTAATCAAATGGAGTGCTTTTTATCTGGAAATCTACAATTAGTAGAGCTAGGCAGTTTGATCCCCAAACTACCAAGAGTAACTTGTTGCTAAAACATGAATGTACTCATTAGTTCAAACTGTATATCATCTACAAATTGTGTGTTTTGTGGTACAGAACAAAGGCAGAGAAATTCCATTAGATAGAGAGGCTGATAGAATAGGGGAGTTATTTCATTAATTTGATTGTATGACTTCATAAGACTGTCAGTATAAAGACCGATCTCAGCGCAGTTCTGATGGGGCGAATAAAATGAGGTTATCTACAATGTGCAAATTCTGCAGGATTACTGCATGCAAATCACCATTTAGCACAAACGCATGGCAGACCAAGACTTCTGATTAGGACTGAATACGGGATTAATGTTGACTGGTTCGATTCTCGCAGGAATTGACAAAGAGATCTCAGTCTTTGATACAGTGTTAACTTCTAAGCAATATGGAGACTGCGGTAGAATATAGAACTACAGACCAGAGGCCTGCTAAGTCTGGTACAGGGTATCCGTCATTGTAGCTCCCGGCTAATAGAGATATCAAGGGAAAAAAAGGGACCAGAGTAGCTAATCACAGAGCTCTTTGAATTTTATCACAATCAAATAAAGCTACTCTATATAGTTCTAATTGATTAGCACTGTGTAAACTATAAACAGTTATACCATCGTAATAAAAAAAATTGGTTAGTAAACAGAAAGTAACTAAGAATTGAGAGGAACCATCTATATATGATCTGAACATGATTTGTAAAAATTAAATGAGATGAATGTGAACTCCAGACAGTTTTGTTAAATACACGCCACTTCTTTTCTGTACATGTGGAATTTTTTTCCTTAATTTGGTTTCTCAATCATTTGTAAAGTTGTATGTTGTGTTATTGTCAGATTCTGTTGAGGGGACTTTTTGATGGGGACATTAAAGTCAATCTTTTCATGTTCACATTCAAGTAAATCTGGCTATCATTCTCATGTGTACAACATTGTAAAAAAAAATCTCTAAACAGATGTTAATGGGGAACACTTGTAGCATAAAAGAAACACATTTTGTACACTTGCTGTAATAAAATAATTTTTCCCTTGTAAATGTGCCTATAAATTTGTTGTCTATACTGTTGATCATGGAATTTCAGAACACTAACCCATTACTGATTCTGCTATTATTGGCCTTTTATCATGTATCAGTGATTTTATAATCACCGTTATTATAACAAAGGTACATTTAGAAGTGACATTGGATGCACTTGATGAAATCATGCTAATTAATGCAGAGAATTTTTTTTTTTTTTTTATTTTATCGTTCTGTAAGTTGGAGGTTAAGGTCTCATAGCTACAGGCATGATGTGTTTTAACACTGAAGCCCGATCTAAAAACAATTGACAGTAATTATCCTGTCAGCTAATCGAGCCCTACCATTGTAGGACCATTCACTTTAAGTCGAGTGATACCAAATAAAATGTGTGCATTGAGATTAAAGCCTTTACTTTCTGTGTCGAGAGAAAACCTGCGGCAATTCTCTCTGATGCTGAATATTTGACGCCTCACCGTGGCAACTTGACTCCAGCATCAGGTTGCTAAGGAAGTTGTGGACTTAAACTGTAATGTTCGATCTGACAGATTTTGTCAGGGCCATAGAAGAACTGTGAAGCCGACATTTAAATAATGCGGGTCCTATTTGTCTTAAGTCATTCATTCAAAAGATTAACATATTGTTCATGTTTAATCTGTTCTTAGCGACAAAGTATGGCCGATTGCCTTCCTATTGACTTTAGAGTGTGAGATATAAATACCCCGTTATGTCATGGCTGACAGAAATCTGATCAAAGTATTGTAATTCTCTACGAATCAAAACCCAAAGGTTATCAAAGTGATCAGCCATATAAAAAGCTTTATACACAGTCTAAATAGAGATGTACAATGAACTTTAATGTTCAATAGATCAGAATTGTATTCAAGTAATCAGAAAATCAAAGCAAATACCTAACACGTACATAAATAACATAAATATCAGACAATAGATTTAAGATACAGAAGTAGCCATTATAAGGCATTGTTCTTATGTTTAGAATTATAAAGATATTCTTCACATAGTCGGAAAGCTATAGATAGAGGATTAATATAAAGGTGAACAAATCATTTCTTTTTCTAAATTTAAACTGCTGGATTAGATCATCGAAATAATGAGATTAATTTATCTGAACAAACATACTGATACTAAAGTCAAAATTTAATTCAACATATACAGAAAAATAGAATGTACATAAATTCTTACTTAAGTTTGTATAACACTGCCACTGCACAATTATATGTGTTCTAGAAATGGTATGAAGGTAAACTTAATAGGTATATATAAATAAAACAAAAAGATGAAGGTAGCAGTATATGAAATGTACTATAACTAATACTTTACCATCAGAGAAAATAGCTGCATGACTTTGAGATGATTAGTATTAAGACCTGAAGACCAAAAAAACTGGAGGAGATGAATCAATTTCTAGACCTGTTTATTTATGTATTGGGCTTTCACAACTATTGTTAATTTGTTAATAAAGATTTGAACTGATGATTTATGAGGTTTCATTTGCATCCTGTGTCAAATCTTGAATAGAAGGAAAGATTTCAAGCTATAAAGATTTGTGTTAAAATTGAGCTTTAAGAGAATCTTTTATGTTTTCTTTTGTGTTTTGAAGGTTGCTGTTTTGTCACATTTTACACAAGGAAAGCAGCACTAGACGCTCAGAATGCATTACACAATATCAAAACAATGAGTGGGGTGAGTACCAGTTTATACAGAACCAGTCAATGATTTACACAATATTAAAAATATACACAATATCAAAACAATGAGTGGGATGAGTACCAGTTTATACAGAACCAGTCAATGATTTACGCAATATTAAAAATATACACAATATCAAAACAATGAGTGGGGTGAGTATACCAGTTTATACAGATCCAGGCAAGGCTTTATCCAATATTAAAAATAATAGTTATACCGGGTAGTTTATTTATACACAATATAAAATATTTAGTTATATAGGGATGTTAAGTTTTGGTAGCTGTGAACATGGAGTATAAAGTAATGATGGGAGACATTGAAGATGAGAGGTTGTCACAACGGTGTTAATTGTAAACTTTTTCCTATAGAAGACTTGTCATCCTTTTGTTTAAAGCTGTTAATGTGAGATATTGAAAACCCTACACTCAATGAGGGGTTTTACTGTTAAGGGATTTAGGGATGTCGGTCTAAGGAAGCTAGAGTTATAGAGCCGTCAAACAGAATTATGATTTTGTCGTCAGGATTTACCAGAAAAATGAAGTGAAAGTGTCATGTTTAGGAAGCAATAACATTTATTGCGTTTATCAGCCTTTGTTGTTGAGAAGTTAAGGATTAATTCGATGAAGACGTTTATCTCACCCTCACGATTTCTCCAGGAAAAACAGGGATATTGATCTCAATGAGAAAGCCTGCTGACAATCTCCTCTGTGACTTTTGGTGATATATTGGCTGTTAATGAAAGATTACATGGTCATCTCTTACAAAGCTGTTTATCAAGTGTCATTTCTACTCCCACAATATTAACACTTAATCATCTATCAGTAATAATCATGTAAAAAATCAGTATAGAATCAAGGAGCAAACATTACTGAAAAGGAAAAAAAATACGCTAAACCATATTCGCCCAAATAAGAGTCCTTGTAAGCCTACACATAAATTGATCTCTCACATAAATGGTACCCAATATTTATTACGTTAATAATAATTGATAGGAGTCAGGTTGCAAATTAATGGGTAGCTACTTTTAAGCTTTATAAAATGATAGTAATATGCCTATAACTGCATGTGCCCAGTGTACTGGTTGACATCAATAGAGTATGTAGAGTATTTGCTTGTTACTGAGATACATAGGCAGAGGTTTCAGCTGATGAGTAAGATGAAGTTGTTACTGTGTACTGTGATAGACTCATTGTAGATATTAGGTTCTCATTTCTGGTACACTGTACTGGTCCTCATGTGCTTGCCCAAATAAACTGGTCCCTATGTGTCACCCAACTTATCCTGTCTCTTGTGTTAGCACAACTCAGCTGATCCCTGTATTGATTAACTCAACTCCAGCTTACACTGATTTGACCAATGAAAATGACTCCCAGTTTTTCTTCTTCTTTACTGCTATAGAAGCATTGTTTCTCTGTAGTGGTAGTTCTCTGTCAATATTCTACTATTATAAGAATATTCAGAAGACGACTTGATTAATTTGGACCTTCCATTCTTCTCCCTCAGATGTTTTAAAGGCAAGATTCTTGTTCCAAGCCAAATTGGACAAATATGATCTAAAGAAGAAATCAATGGCAGATCAGAGTTAATCTGTCAGACCTGTCACACACTGACACAGGCAAATTATTGGCTTGTTTAGCGAGGGAACTGCGTAGCGGTGTGATGGTCTAATATATCTGACAGTTAGCACATCCCTAGTCCATTTTATAGCTTACTGACGTGTTTTAATAATTTAAAATAGATAAGATATTAATTTATGTTGTATAGCTAAAAGTTTTGGTTTCGCTGAAATAGATATGTCAGAGACTTTAAGATGAAAGGTCATTTATGTACAGTAGCATGTTCATCAATAAAGAAGAGTTCGGTCATTCACCTCAAACTGAATCGTCCAATCTGATTGGTGGATACATGTGTATTTCAAAATGATTGGCTAAAGAGTCCTTTGGAGAATAGTTTAATGTAATTGGTGAGATTGTTTCTTTGGAGAAAAGTTATAAGTAAAAATAGTAGGTACTACAAACATGACAAAACAAAGGCATGATTTATGCAAAAATTTCTGTTTAAATGTCATCAATTTGATGATCCATTCCTGCAATAGAAGTCATAGCTAAACTTAAGGTAAACCATACGTAAGAGGGAGCAGGAAGAATGCGATTCCTCTACAAGTTGTTGAGGGTCTGGTAAATAGGTAATACACAGGCTGAGTATCAGATTGGCTGATAGCCTCATTGTGACATGATGGGGATGCCTCAGTCTCTTTATATTACCAGAGAATCCTTCTCCGTATTGACATGAGTGCATTCTGTAGCCGACACTCTGAATTACAAAGGTATTCAGACTGAAGGAATCTTGTAGGTATGTGTACTCATCTTCCCAATTGGTACGATCTAAGACAGACATTAGCTATGCAGCTGTACTAAGTGGGAAGAATGATTTTATTCCATCAGATATCTGGACTATTAGGGGAGGGGTTGTACTAAATAAATTTGATACAAATTAAGTGGTAGGATTGGGGATTAATGTGACTAGAAATCTCACTAGAAAACTTTGTGTCCCAGGTAAAGGCCAGGTTATGTTCTTTCATATGAGGAGGAGCCCATAATTCTAAATAGAGAGAATCTTCTTTGAATGTGATTATTGCACAATGAAGTCCTCTAACAAAGTAACAAGTATATAGGGAGTCCCCTGATCCCAGACAGAAGGGCAGGTTCAAAGTGGAGAGGAAATCTCCAAGAAATTCACTAGTCTGTAGAGGAATCTACTTGAAATATTCCCAATAGAATACTAAAACTCTCTCATAAGTTTAGAATCATCACATTCTTCCAATGGAAATTCATCCCCTGCCCCTGTCAATTTAAATTAGATTCTCTGATTTCTCGTTTAAAAACCCAAAATGAAAATACCCTCGCCCCATGTATGGAAATATACCAAATGGAAAGGGAACCACCAATGAATTTATTAATTTCTATCAGAACCTCCCCTAGAAATGACACCAAATGAGGAGGGAATCCCTTGTTGTTTACCTATCATATCAGACAGGTCTGTAGTGTAATGGGTGATTATCCCCCCCATTCTCTGGACATTAATTGCTGTGAATGGGAATCAATAATACAGTAGGTTGATTGCTGCTGTGCCTGACGGACTGCAGTAGATCACAATATGGGTCTTCATCCTTAACAAATCACTCGTGTTTTATTGAAGCTAATTATCGCCTCGTTATGTCAGGTCCAGGTAACAGGTTCCTCGGTTCATACGAGTGTTAATGACTCGATACAGTCTCAATCTCACAGAGTGTAGGCTCAGCAAAACAGACCAGGAGTTTGTAGGGCTCAGACAAAGGGGTAATATGACCATGAATTGAAACAAATTTAAGCATCATTTAGTCAAAGAATCCCTTAATAAGCACTTAAACAATTCCTGAAAAGAGCCTACATAGACCCTGCACTATTCTCAATCAAAAGAAGCCCTGTAAGCAAACAAATTCAGAATTCAATTCACTTATTTTGTGCTCAAAACAAACTTGAATGAATACTTGAACAGACCTTGAATGAAAACTTTAAAAGACCTTGAATGAGTACTTTAATATGAAGACATTGATTAAGTACTGAAACAAGCAGACCTTCAATAAAAACTAGTATAGATCTTTAATGAATACTTCAACATACCTTGAATGATTTCTTATTATTAAAATAGGCAGTTCTTGAATTTTTAAGTAATTAAAAAGATTTCATAAATGGTCATTGGTTAAAATTCAATTTGTTTACAGAGTTCTATATTAGTTCAAGGCTCTACATTAGGTAAAAGTTTTTGTCAGGTCAGGGGTTTATATTAGGTCAAGATCATTTTAGGTCAAGGTTACATGTAAGGCAAAGGCTGTAGGTCAAGTCAAGGTCATAGTTAAAAGAACTAGTCAGAAATAAATATTGCCATTAACATTTTATTTTGAAAACAAGTCTTGTTTAAAACAACTTTAAAGCTCTATCTTCAAAACCCATCATCGATTTTCACTCCTATTTTCAGTATCTTTGCAATGTTTTTCTTTTTATCAATATTTCAAGTGCATCTAGATTATTTTTTTTGTTTTTTGCTGTAGATGCACCATCCCATTCAGATGAAACCCGCAGACAGCGAGAAGAGGAATGGTACGTGTTGATTACGATCCTGTACAATGTCTGTTGTGTAAAAAATAATGGGTTATGTAACCGTATTGTTTTCATTCTATACCATGAGTTTTTTTTGGATGTTGAATCACTCCATGTGGTCTATTGCTGACAGAGTTCCTATCTATATTCACCTGCCTTATGTAAAAAAAACAATATAAATGGGCAGTTTCCACTGTCAAATCCAGTGGTCCTTTACCAGTGTCCTTTACCACTCAGGGCTTGGGCAGGGGCACCTGTCTAGTGTCAAACAACAAAAACTGGCAGTATCTAGAATTGTCAAATTCAATAAAAACAGCGAGGGGATCTACTGTACATTAAACCACACACAGGATTAGTAAATCACAATATAAGACAGTGGCCTTAATAATTAATGATAGATCACCGTTTATCAATCATGGAAAGAAATTTAATTCTACCTTTTTAGCAAAAACTTTAAGTAGGAGATCAATTACACACAGCTGTCTATTCTTGTTGATTACTAAGCAAATGATAAATAAATAATAAACATGCGGGAAAACCTTCATGTTTTCCCTTCAAACTTGGAAAAAATAGAATTCACAGAGGGAAAGATCAGATATAGGCGGATGTTGGGTCTGTATTAGGAACCAACATCTGCCTATATTTCAAAGCCTTTTCCCAATTAAAGAGAGCACCCAAGAGAATTCTAATAGCGGCATGTTTCTTTTGGTAGACCATGTAGACTAATGAAGATGTGTGTTATTTAATTTTCATGGAAAATTTTATAACGCCATTCATGAGAAGACTTCGTTAGAATCAGATGACTGTATTTAAGGCACCACAGTTGTAAATAACTTACACAATTACTTATTTGATTGTAATTTCCTAGTATTTTGTTTACACCTGTATAAAGGAAGCATATATATCTGCTACAGTCCAACCTTGATAACTCAAATGCAGTGAGACTGTCAGGGAGATAGCATTCTAGTTAGTAATTCAAGATTATGCACTGATATTCAAGGTAATCCCTAGTACTGTTACATTTCATGTGTAACGTGATATGACATTTTTTTAGCGATGATGAGTTATTCTTCATTTCAAATAAATTATTTGTCAAGGTCAGCCATAGAATTCATTTTCAGACCATTTTTCTGTGGATAAAATATGTGCCTTCCATTTCTTTCATTTAGACAAGAGCATTTTAGACTACTTCTTTTGTTTTGTAGAGGAAAGGAAGTTATTTGTTGGGATGATTTCCAAGAAGTGCTCGGAGAGTGATGTCAAAATGATGTTTGCTCCATTTGGTTCCATAGAGGACTGTACAATACTGAGGGATCAGAACGGACAAAGTCGAGGTCATCTATTTATAGTAACAGTCACAGTGGGCTCTCATAATGTTTGCTAGATGTATCAGATAAACGATAGAGTTAAGGAGAAAATTTACCCTCTGCAAGATTTTTTGAGGGAGGGGGGATAGAGGTTTCTAAATGTCTAGAGAAAACTTTTTACATAATACTGACAGATATAGAAAACAACTGCTTCTAAATATAAATTTTGAAATCTGAACAGAACTAAAATTCCCACCACTCCTCTGTTCATTGTTGTTTATTCTAACTATTTCAGGATGTGCTTTTGTAACGTATGCCAATAGACAGTCTGCTCTGAATGCCATAAAGAACATGCATCACTCACAGACCATGGAGGTAAGAAAAGAACTGCAGAGAGTAGCTCTCCCTGTATTACACCCATACAGTTGTATAAACAAAACATTGAGGTGGAATATCGGGTTTTGGTCTGTGTAAATATTGTATGCCTAAGTATTTACTCTCAGGCTCATCAATTAAATTTTAGTGTCTTCCAGCTTAGGTTTCGTTAAAAGAGTTTTTGTAGGTATTGAAACCCAGCCACTGCTTGAATTAAAATTGATTTCAAAGCAGTAGATATTGACTGACATCATCATTAAATTGATTTGTTTCAAAGTTGGTCTTGATATATCCTCCATTATACTTTGATTTACCAAAGACATTTAAACTAATATGAGAAAAATCTCTCTTTCAGGGTTGTTCATCACCTATTGTTGTGAAGTTTGCAGATACACAGAAAGAAAAGGAAGCGAAAAAAATTCAACAAATAAATCAAAATCTCTGGAACATATCAGCAGGGGGCGTGGCTGGCTTCTCCCCCCAATATATCACAGTAAGTACATTTGTATATAGAAGGAGGGGCACTTTCCCCCTCCCTCAATACATCACAGAGGAGGGTCACCTCCCTGTCCCTCATTATATCACAGTAAGTATATAGAAGGAGCCCCACTTTGGTATAATACAGAAAGTAAACATGTGAAAGAGTATTTACTATTAAAACCCTCCAATATATATCACAGTACTCATTTTGTTGAAGGGTGTGTGTGTTTGTTAAAGGGGGGGGGGGGTTAATGATATCCCCCTTTTCCAAGATATATAAAGAAGTTCATAAGAAGGAACACCTTGTCCCTCAAATAAGTAATATATATGGAGGGAGGGGCTCTCTTTTTGAAAAAAAAACATAGGGGAGTAATGATTCCCTACCTATATTATATCTCAGAAAGTATGTATGGGAAGGGTTGATTCCTTATCTCCGTCCGTAAAAAAGTGCTTTCTCCCTGCATAAAACCAATAGTCATGGGGGAGAGGGGTTTTCTCTCTCCCTCCCACCCTCTCCCTCAATGTATCATTAAGTATACATAGAAGGTAGTACGCCTTCTCCCTTCAATGTGTTGTGTAAATTATGCATAGGGAAAGGAAAATATTTTCCTCCCTGTCCCTTCCACTCTATCAGACAAAAGGACAGTTCTGATCGTTTATGTCTCTGCCGATAGTTACATGTATGAACAATGATCATTGGTAGGGAATATAAGTACGACATAATTAAGTGCAATGTTAAATGAGATAGACAGCTGTCCATTAGATGCAATAAAGATAAGGTCAGCAGTGCAGATTGGGTTTTTTTTTTCTCTTGAGTTTTTTGATTTTATAAAATTTGTTGCTTTTTTTGAAAAACAGTAAAAATTTGTGAGTTTTAGAATAAATCTGACCATAGTATTTGGTAGCCATTTCCAGGCACAGGCCCTTTTGTTTTGGTGTTTCTTTTTATGAGTGTGGAGAAGACAATGTTTTATGTAACATTCTTGAAGTAAATTGACTGTGCATTATTTGAGATTGTTAGATTACAGACGTATTATAATGGGGGATTACAGACGTATTATAATGGGGAACTTCCTCTCGGAGGTTTTTTTTGTCTGACCCTCAACTTTAGATAATTGTTGGCTCTCAAATAAAGGCTGATAATAAAAACCTGTGTAGGAATGCTTGTTTTTAGATTGCAGGTTACAGGTATATTAGAAGATGAAGGAAGTGGTTTTACAGACAGGTAGCTCTGATTTTGTCCAATATGACCTATATATAAATAGGTGATGCATTCAGGTGTATCTTGTTGACAAATTCTGTGTGATATAAAGAATTATCGACTTCCTGTGATATTGATCTCGCCATTTGTACTACAGATGTACAATCTGCTGTTACATCACCAATTTTCCATAATAATTTTATTTAATGTCTATATCAAACAGCGTGATCACTTGTAAAATCACAAATTTGTGATTGACTGATAAGAGGAATTTGAAGTAGCATACAGATCAGAATATTAATGTTGGAGACAGGCTGTAGGAGACAAAGATTGTCATGTACCACATGTAGACCATCAGCAGACTGTAAAGCTGATCTCGTATAAAATTCAGTTGTTTCTGGAAATCTCTAGACATCGAAAACATGATACAGCTGCGGTTTCTTGGATTTTTTTTCTACAATTTTCTAGAAGACCTGGTATCCATGTAATCTGTATTAGAATGTGGTCCTGCAGTGCAGCCTTAATAAAAAGAAGACATCTGCCTTCTACCGGGCTGGCTTAAAAACTTCTAAACCCGTCTCCTGTTGTTAAATGCTTCAGACTGTGTGAAGCTGTGCCTCTCAGAGATTGAAATTCAGTGGCTTAAGTAGAAAATATTTTATCTGAGATTTAGTTCACTGAAAGCTTGCAATCCTGCAGAGTTTACGATCAGCTTAATCAAAAAGTATCATTAGGTTTGTTTTTGTCTACTTCACAGACAAAGTCCACATAATTACGTTTAGGTCAGTCATATGATATATTTGTGTACATGTTCTGAATGATGCGATCAAAACATTAAAAAAGGAAGTCAAAAAGGGGGAAAAATTCAGTATCAATATACACTATTAATTTAAGCCGTTGAAGCTAATGAATTTTTTGCTGAGATATTTGAACATTTATTAATAAGTGTCGTTTGTAGATTTGTTACACAATGAAAGATTTTTATATTTTAAATATTGTATTTGTTATAAGTGAGTGAAAGTAATAATTTATCTGAAACGCATAATTCTGGTTATTTGTGTTTTATTAACCAATTGAAATTAATGTTACATTTTTTGTATTTGTAGTTGTTACAACAGGCAGCAATGGCTGGAAATCTGGGACTCCTCAACACGGGAAATCTAGGTAAGGCGCCCCCTGGTGGTAGAAACAGGCAGTGTCACATCTTGTAATTAAAAGTGCACACTGGGTCATGGCCAAATGACCTACTAAAAAAACAGCCCCAACAAGCTAGCCATCAACTTGTTAAATGTCCTAGTGTCAGTATTGTTTGATATTTTTGGGGTATTTAAACAAAATGTAGCTTATAAACAATTATTTTTATAGCTTGTCCTGTTTTTTGTTTCTTTATGAATATGACTGCATTATGTGATATATAACATGTTAAACCAAATAATACATGTAGACCAACTAAAGCATTGATGTCTTGAAGTAGAGCTTCCAAATTTGAGATTTAGGCATGCCTCAACGAGACCTGAAATACAGTATTAATTATTAACATTCCAAATTCTAGGAAGCTTTGTGCATGATGTATACTGCCATAATAAAGAAAACTTACCTGTGCATAGAACATTAGATGTTATGAAAAAAAAGTTTTTAAAGGAGAGATGAATACAGAATGTTTAAGAAATGTTTGATGTTAATTTTTGGTATGAACTTAAGCTATGTATTTTTTATGCAGTGTTTTCCCATTATTCAAAATAAAAGGTTATAGGTCAAGAGTAACAGACTTTGAGGGGTTAAGGGTGTATAAACAATATCATCTGTGGACCTTAACAATATTTTAAAGCAGCATTCTTATAGACTGAAGCAGTCAATATAGCGTGTTATCTGTTCTTAGGGAAAACACTGTTTGCGATATTTAATCGTCATGACATCTTGACATGACACGTCCTGATTAAGGTGTAACACGTATGTGGCGTGATTTTCAGCGTCGGTCACCAGCGGTACTAACCCTCTCGCTGTTCAGCAGTTACTGTTGGCAGCAGCAAATGCGGCAGCATCCGGAAATAATACAGGTATACGTTACCATGGTAACTGTTGCTTGTAGCTTCTCTCTGGTGTCTAGCTGTAGTGGTCTGGAATGTCCAAATCAAAGTCGCATGAAGGAATCATATTAACAGAAGTTCTTGAAATAAGACGATAATATAAGTATTTCATTTTGCAGGAAACCTGATGGAATTTTTAAGTCTTTATTGAAAAGTAAATTTCACTGCAATTTTTAAAAATGAAATAATTTTGAGACTAAGAAATGGTTAATCATGTAATGAAATCTTTACTTGAAAAGTATTAGTTCACCAGAATATTTTTTTTAACTAGATATAAAGTGGCTATTTGATTTGGACATCCTTATTATTGTATGATTTTTTTATGTATTGGTTTTTTATCCTGTGTATCCGATGGTAGAGTCTCAACATTTTGGTGGACAGTTTTGTTCTTTTAATTGGGACATTGGTTTTGCTATGATTTAACAATGGGAACCATATTTTTAGTGTGCATTTGTTACAATATGCAAAATTCCTGTAGTGAAATTTACTTCCAATCCAAGTTTGTCTCAAAAAATGCATTTCAAAAAAAATTATATGAAAATTCATAGAATATTCAAACAAAGGAGGGGAAGGGGGGGGGGGAGGGGTAAACAAGAAAACTGAGAAAAGATATACCCTATTCATCTCCTAATAAATAAAGAAAAATAATGGTCCTGATCTGAATAAAGTTAAACCCTTTTGAATGGATGTTTAGGTTTTTTATGCAAATATTCAAACATTTCATAAATGAATACTTGTATTATTCCTCTTTATTTTTTTATTCTGATTTCCTTTGGAAGATTTTAACTTAAAAAGTAGCTTTGCCTTCCAGGTATTTCGTTGTTACTGCCATTCATCAAATACTGCCCTGTCCTGTTAATTTGATATTGCCTTGTCCTGCCCTCTTAATCTGATATTGCCCTGCCTCGTCAGTATGATATTGCCCTGCCTTCTTAATCTGATATTGCCCTGCCTTGTCAGTATGATGCTTCCCAGCCCTGTTAGTCTAATACTGCCTTGCCCTGTTAATCTGATATTGCCAGGTCCCGCCCTGTTAATCTGATATTGCCCAACCCTGTTAGTTGATATTGCCCTGCCCTGTTAATCTAATACTGCACTGCCCTATTGAACTGATATTTTCCTGTTAATCTGATAGTGTCTTGCCTTGCATATTGACTTGCCCTCTTAATCTATATTACTCTGTTCTGTTGATATAATATTTCCTTTCATATACTTTTATTGTATAATTGGAATTTTACTCTTATGAAATAAAAATATTGCTTCTTTTACTTATCTCTTGAATTCAAGGGTTTGCTTTTGGAATTAATGTTATAAAGTTTTCATGTATTACTTCTGGAATTCCAGGCAGTGCATTTGCCTTTTTGGAATTTTGTTTTGTCCTTTCCTAATTAGTTTTGCCCTGTTTGTAGTGTATTTTGCCCCCTATTCAAATTGTTATTGCCCTGCTAGCAATTATTTTGCCCTTTTGATATTGGCCAGTATATATTATGATATTATTAATCTCAGATTTGCTGTGTATTAAGGGGAATGACCCATGTTGCTAGTCTTGTTTTATTACATAGAAACACATATGCTCATATACATCATATGTGGCTGTATATATAAATAAATATGACCTTCCTCTCTAAGCTTTAGCATATATACCTATACATTAACAGGATTGGAGTGAAAATTTAATGTTGTTTTAAATCTGGTAGATGGTGGTTGTGAACCAATGTCTTTGCTTTTTTCTTTTTTTTGTGAAATGGTGTGTGTATTTTTTTGTTTTTTCAATATTCATTGTATTTTTTAAACTCCTGTAAAGTTCTATTTTGATGATGTAAATTTAAAATAATTTTTATGCAAAATGAGCTCCATATGGAATTTGACAGATGTATTTGTGGATAGAAATGTAAGTGATGGTTTAATTCAATCGACAGGGCTTCTAGCGGCCCTTGATGCTCTCCAAACCAACAACAATGGGGGGAATATGTCATCTCCCTGTCATACGCCAACCAGTGCTAGTAATTCCGGTGGATCAGGTACTCCGTACAGCAGATAATGCTAAGTTGGCCTTACTGTAGACAAACTCAGGTCAGTTCTGTTCACAGTCTCTTTTGACAAGTGGTTAAAATATAAAATGATTTATTGTAACATATACTTAAGGCTAAAAAATTGGAAATCTCTTAACTTACATTGTGAAAAGTTTCAGGGCTAAATGTAATTTAATGGAACTTTTGCCTTTTGAAGCCTTGAATTGACTGTGATATACAGGGTTGACTGTAGTCTGTTATTTTTCGGATACAGTAAGGCCAGTATTTCTTCTCTCCTTGTTAATGCTAGCTGTACTTTTTCCTGGCTTTTTGTTATATTTTTTTTTCTTTTTGCATGCATATATTTTGTTTTCTTTGCATTATATTTTTTGCCAAAACAGTTGTCCTTATATACAAACATTAGATTGTAGGCTGCTACATTTATTGTGATAGTGCTGTTTGCACACTGGGCCTCTGTTTTACAGCACACTCCACAATTCTTCTTTTATTTTTTCTTCCAGTTTAAATTTTGCATGTGAATCTACTGTACTTTTATTCTGAAGCTGTGAAAAACATTAGATTGTAGGCTGCTACATTTATTGTGATAGTGCTGTTTGCACACTGGGCCTCTGTTTTACAGCACACTCCACAATTCTTCTTTTATTTTTTCTTCCAGTTTAAATTTTGCATGTGAATCTACTGTACTTTTATTCTGAAGCTGTGACCCTTTTTTGTGAGCACTATTTAGTTTTGGTATTCATAAGAATACCAATGAATCTCTTTCACCATTTTGTTTGATGTTAGTCGGGTACACTTTTTATTTCTTAGCCAATTTTAAGCTTTTAAAATGTGGAGATCAATAGAACATTTAAACTTGGTGTTTTACCTAAAGGCACTTGTGTTCTGTGCATTTAGTAAAATTCACAAATTTTGGCTAGGCTTGGATTCTTTCATTTGATGTGTATCTGCATAAAGTATTCAGAAGATAAATATATAAAGGGAAAACAAAGCTGCACTTATTTTTTCCTGAACCTTCTCTTGCATGTGATTCTCTCTATTTATAATGAACACAAAGCATTTCTAAATGGAGAAGTAGTTTCCTGCAATTATATCTCAAATGTGTTGCATAATTTATTATTCTTTATTTATTTGACTCTGCATTTATGACTTGCATGTTTATGATAGATATATAATCATTTTATTTTTGCATGTAATCAGTTTGAAGTTTGATAAAATTAAGAATGCGATCAGTGGGAACACTGTTCTATATATTATATTTTCTTTATATGTTGTTATTAACATTCTAACTCTGATGTTAATAAGTCCTCTTCTCTTTGTGTGTAATGTAACACTCAGTTACAGGAAGTTTGCAGAGATGGCATTTCCTGTCTGAGTGCAGCGTCAACTTTGATAACAATATTATTATACAGCTCTTTTGATTAGATGGAGGGACCAAATTTATATTTTCTTTTACCTGATAAACAGACTGAACTATATATATACACCTCCTGTTTAGCATTGACTATATTAAGGCTTTTGTTTATTTAAAGTGTTGACAACACATGTTATTCTGGCTGTTTACTCAGGATAAAGCATTTTGTTTTACCTGAAAAGTACTAATAAAAATTTTGTCATTTTTTTCTGAAATTTAAAAGACAGTGAAAAATTAAATGTTTTATTTAAAGAAAAACTCTTCTTTTGGCTCAAAATATTGAAGATTATTTATAAATCACAAAGACTCTGAATATTAAGAGAATCCCTTTATGACTGACAACCCCCCTCCTCCTTTCACCTGGAAATGACTCACCTGTGTGGTTTCTGTTACAGGTGAACCAACATTACCCCTCCAGAACTTGCAGGGTCTGGCCGCTCTCACCTCTGCCACGGGTAACCCAGGTAAGTGTTAACTAACATTATCCCCCCCCCCCAAACACACAGAGAACTGGGTCTGGCAACATGATCTCACCTCAGCTACAGGTAACATATCCCCCCCAAAACACACAAACTCAAAGAACTAGATTTTATCCCTAGCAGAAAAAAGTGAGTCTACAGTGTAGTAATATTGCTGCCAGAAGGCATTACTTTGAATTAAAATGAAAAAATAAACCCACAAAGTTTTTATTCCTTGAATTAACTTAAATTTCTTAAATAAAGTGCTTAAAAAGCTAAAAGTTTGTAAAAGATTTCAATGGTACTTCATGTTTAATAAGTTTCTTCTAAGAATATTCCAAGAATACAAGAAAAAAAAAGAAAAAAGAATATTTAATCAAATATGTGGAGATAACAAACAGAATGAAAAATATGTTTGGTTTCATATGACATTTACAAAAGCAAAATAAATTTCTTTTAAGAATATTCTACATGAGATTTTTTTTAATGATCACTATCAATTGCGCCGGTAAAGTGAGAATAAACCCAGTTTTTGTCATTGAACTCTCTCAAAACTCCAACCTCTTCAGATTTAAAATTAGTTTGTGTTGCAATTGTCGCTCCTGATACAGTTTTTGTTGGGCTTAGTAATGCCTGGTTCTCTATGTAAATTTATCTTCACGTCGAGCAAATTATTATAGAAAGAATTTTTGTCATCCCTAGGTTTTAGGTAGCGAAGAAAATTGTTTATTTGCGGTTTACTGAAATTGAGTGTTTACTTTTTTTGCATAAATTATAAGAATTACTTGGCCCTGCTTTACCCTATAAATACGGACAGCTGGAAACATGCAAAATTTAGATGCCCAAAATGAGTACCCCCCCCCCTTCGACGATCAGTTATATAGCATGAATTTCCCATATGTCATGCATGAAAAAAGGGTATATGGCGCATCTCATCTCTTTCTAGACATCAAAATTGCCCTATTGCAAGATTTATGATTGTTAGTAATTTATTGATTTGCCGTATTTTTTTCGGATGCAAAAAAATTATAAAAATATTTACTAACAAATACATACTGCAGGGTCCAGAAAATACTCAAACGAGCCTCTGTCCTTAATCCTTACCGAAACTGTTAACTGTTGTGTGGGGAAACTTAACATGTACTGGGATTGAAATAAATATTGAGATACAGAGAGGGACAGTATTCAAGCTCTTATTTCCATATTGTTTTGAACATATTTCATCGACAATAAAAAGGATAAGAAACAAGTTCTTCTCCTTAAAAACACATAGGAATTGTCATGCAAAATAATAACAAAAACGTATGCAAATATTTTATAAAAGTCAATAATATATCTAGCTAAATCTACAATATTTTTTAGTAAACAATACAAATGTCAAAGGTTATTAGCATCATATTTTTTTTTACGTTTAATGCTTTTTACAACCATTCCTCGAGATAAATTAAAAAAATAGCTTTTTGACATCAAGTCAACATTGCTTTTAAAATTAAAATAAAGACTCGCAAATTTTCATACCTTGTGATTAGTCAACTTCAAAATTTCTCTGTTAAAATTCATTGTGACTCTTCAAAACAATTAAGTTGATATTTTAAAAACAAAGTTGCTGGTATTCCTTATTGACAAACAAATTAATAAAACACAAATATCATTGATCAGGCCCCAGGTTCAGAGTTTGCTTTCAATTACAAGTCCTCGCAACTTTAAACGTTCATATTTTGTAGATGATTTTAATACTTATACCGCAGATGAAAACATACAGTACATGTGAAACTCTACATTTAACAAAGACTAGTAAACTGAGTAGAATAATCATCCAGTGTGAAATGTGAATCATTGGAGTATGAAAACTTTGTCTATCTATTAAAAATAAAGATCAAATCGAATTTATAAAGGATAGATTGAAAGGGTTTACTAATATTGAACGCTTTATAAATAATAAAATGATGTGAAAAGATGAAGAGCTCCTAGCTAGTCATCGTCACGGTTTGTAACATCGTAAGCACAGATAAATACTATGATGTTAATCTATATATTTTTACCTATTTTATTTTCCATAAGAAATGAATTACCGGGAGATGTCTCGTTTTCTTTAATCGTATATTAATATACAACCTTTATGAACAGCTACATAGAGGCCTGTGTAAACCTGTAAATCAAAAGAAAGAAAATTCCGAGACAACAAAAACATACAAAATATATATGTCTCTGGAAATTACATTTCTTTAGATAACTTAAATAAATTAATGTTCTTTGAATATTAGCCCCTTCAGTCCACATACATTCGCCTATACCTGAAATCAAATCAAATTCAGATCTGTATTATGTCCGAAATTCTGATATTTCTAATTTGATTGACTATACCTATACTGAATATTTCTTAAATTTCTTCTTTTCATTAACTGCTAGTAATGAGAAAAGACGGCTTATATAGGCTGCTTTGAGCAGCTCAAACGGAAGACCTATTTTATGCTTTGCAACGAGCTCGGTTCTAGTTAAGTGATCCCTTTGTAAACGGGTACACAGAGATTACATTCTCTTCTGTAGAAGATTTGCCGTTCAGATTTTCCCAAGTTTTGGTATAGAAGCTCTGTCCAGTAAGCTTAAGTTTTGGTATAGAAGCTCTGTCCAGTAAGCTTAAGTTTTGGTATAGAAGCTCTGTCCAGTAAGCTTAAGTTTTGGTATAGAAGCTCTGTCCAGTAAGCTTACTGGTCATAGAAGAGTTAGTTATCAACATGTCGCAGATTTTACTGTTTTTTTTACAAAACATTTAGGAAAACGAATCTTCAAATATATCTGTAATAGAAACCTTACATTTGTTTCATTACAGTATATTTCCTTACAACCTAGCAATTGCATCTTAAACTCTGCACAAATTTGATTATTTAGATTTTTCTGAAATATGTATCTTTATTGAAACATAAAAATAGCATTGAGATACCACTCCATTTTATGTGAGATAATACATCTAGTACTAAAGTATGAAAACACCGAAGATTTGAAAAATATCCCTCACTTTAAAGTTCTCAAAAATTCAAAAAATTAAAACCAACCATTTTTTCACATTTTCAAAAACTATGTCATTTTGCAGGACCTTATGCTAAGAGTGGGTTCATTTTTAAATAAATACATGTACAGTAGACAAAATTGCTAAAGCACCACTTGTTAATTCTTATTTGTGAACTGAAAAATTGCCGGATCAGTAATAGCGTATGAAATATGCCATTATTTCCAAAACAGTGGAATTGAAAACTGTGTCGGTATGAAAAGACCCTTGAATGACATTCTTGTCCGAAAACCAATTTCTAGCTGTGCTCTGTGCACCATTTTTGCCCAGATATGAAATTCTTGATCACTAAAGGTGGACTGTAAGGTTGCCACAGTAAAAGTTTCCCAGTTATAAATCAAATAACGAACAGACATTGACTCTCATATCGCCTAGTAATCATCCGGTGCCTTAGTTTCGATGCCAAATCCACTCAACGTCCGGTTGACCCTGTTTTGTGGAACAATTTTCAACTGATTGTATGTTCCTAACTTAATGCTGTGGCTATCTATACTAAACATTTTTATGTTTGTTTATCTATTTGCAACAATTTTTAATGAGTGGAATTCATAAGCTTTTTATTGTTTACATTTTTTTAATCCTCTAAAGGAACCTCCTGAAGACGCCATACTGTCCGCTTTAGCACGCTCTTCTAGCGTCAAACGCCGCATGCGGTGTAACTTCTTTTCTGAGTTTTTAATTAGTACAAATGTAAAGAACACAAATACAAAAAAAAAATATTTTTTTAATTTGAAAAGGGAATAGACACAATTTTTTTCCCCTATGAACTGGTCACACTTCAGTAAACATTGAAGTTATTTATAAGGTTTAACATTAATATGCCTTATTTTGTATTAAGGTAACAGATGTATATGTCAAATACATTCTTAATAGGTTTTTATTTCTCTACAACGTCACAACATGGCGTACTTCCGTAAAAACGCCATTTTGATCCCAAATGATCAGATTCAAATTCACTTAACACCGATAAATCACTGAGTAAAACACAACATACGATATTGTGGATGGAATGTACATTATATCACATCAATTAAAACAGTGTATTGTCCAATACGTATCCTTTCTTTAAAAATGAATTGTTTGTCAATTTCTTCAATTTCTACTTATTTAATTATTAAATAATACATTTACAAACTTATTAGAATAAGATTTTAGGGGAGAAAAAAATGATATAAAACATGGCATGTCCATATGCTAATTCATCATTACATGTCAAAACGCGCCATGGCATACACTCAGAAATTTCTTTTTTCTTTAATAAGCACATAATATATGCTTTCCAGCAAAATATATCCCCCCAAAAATGCAAATTTGATCAGATAAGACATTTGTATTATCTTCCCATCGACTAGACGATACTCTGTTCACGATTTGTATACACCTGAATGAATGGTTATACCCGGTGAAATTTCGCATGACCAAAACATTTGATCAACATTGATTGTCAGCTGTTTACAAGTATGGGAAACGTGCAGGTTTTAGACGAAGTGTGCATTTGATTATAGGAATTTCTTTTTCCGCTTTTGGACATTTACCATCTTAACTTGTTTTGTTATATCTAGCACTGGATAACACATACAAGTTGGATAAAAACGGTGAGTAAATCTACCTTTCTGAATACCATGAATTTACTAAATACATGTCTTTGTCATTGACTGGAAACGCGATGATTTTCGCTTAAACTCATTGAAAAACAATACATGTACAATACGAACTTCTTTCAATGTCCTTGCGTGACATTTGTTTAATTAATACTTGTGCAAGTAGAGTTTATTTGAAGTTTACAAAAAAAGTAACAAGATATTTGAGTCCACTCTTAAAGCGGATCTCTCACACCTGAATTTTTGTGATGCTTATTAATTTTTGACAGTTTTTCAATTTTTTTTCAATTTCTTTTTTTCATTGTTTTTACCCTTTGATATTATATATCTTTTCAGATATTGAAGAGGATCCAACCAGCTATTCTCAAGAAAATGCTGTTTTAGTTTTTCTTTTGTCTATTTTTGTATATTTAAATAAAAATTATGCTGATTTTATTTTTAACTTTGTTGGTTATTATTTCAATATTTTATAACACTAAACTTTGAAGAGAAATTTAAAGCACTGTACTTTTAAAAATACAAATAGGAGGGATTTTAACAAAATAAATAAAATATTTCAAAGAATTGAAATACTTTGGAACCTTATTTTATCGGATATGGGGCCTATTATTAGAAACAAATGCATGCAACAAAAATCAGTTATACTTTAGAGGCGTAGAGAGCCCCCTTAACTCCAAATAAAGAAAAAAACTTTTTTTTTTTTTTACAATTCCTCAATTTTCATGTTTTTATTTGATCAAAAATGACCAAATTTAATGGATCCGTGTCGTCTCTATGGCAACCAAGTACACGTGTGAAAATTCTAAATTTGCTGGTTTTTGTACCAAAACGCACTTTTTATGCAAATTTCATGAAAATGGGAGTTGTCGTTTCGAAGCCCTATAGTAAATGTTTTGGTGCCTACAGATAATGTATGTTAATGTGTCACATCTCGAGAGATAGCAGTTTATAGTATTAAAGGTACTTGGACACATATTTGAAGTCAATTTTTTTTTATAATATTACGACATATATATTTTAATAGCATTTCACACAAAAAATAGTTAAAAATCTTATTTCATTTGAAAGTTATTAAAACTTGAAATTTTTTGGCGGGTTTGATTGACACATCCTTGCACTTTCACAAATTTTAACCTTATTCTTAATCCTTAGGAAAAATGGCAATCTTGTGGTGTATTAATGAGAAATATTAAAACTTCTGCCCAGAAAAATAGTTTTATTCCGAGTACAAATGTTAGAAAGCAAAACTCCATCACAAGTATCGTCATTCCTAACTAAGGGTTGCTTACAAAGTTTAGCAAATCGAGCAAACTCGTGTTATGTACACAGTTTTTGTAAACAGGGCTCGAGTTCTGTTATTGTTTATATTTAGAATTCACCGGGTGCGTTCAATCGTCACAGTCTGCTTTCCACAACTGCACGGACTGACAATATACTGTGTGTTTGTTTTGCTTTCGAACATGTCTACTCTGAATTTTCTGGATTATAGTATTAATATTTTTCATTTATACACAACGAGATTGCTACTTTTCCTAAGGATTAAGAATAAAATTAATTTGTGAAAGTGCAAGGATGTGGGAATCAAACCCGCCAAAAAGTTTGAAATTTTAATATCTTTTATATAAAATAAGATTTTTAATTGATTTTTGTGTAGAATGCTATTTAAATATATACGTCGAAATATTACAGAGAAAATAATATCTTCAAATCTGTGTCCAAGTACCTTTAAAACTGAAATACAACCAAGTAATAAAAACTGTTTTCCATAATTTTAATAAACATGAAGAGAAAATTTATTGATGTTTCGTTTTTTCATGAATATTTTATAAATTTGATTGGAATTTTCTCCCAATTTACTCAATGCTTTTGAAATTTTAATAAATAAAAGTGTTTTGACTACACAACAACGCTAAAATTAACTATCATGGGAGACGTCATCAAATTGAAATAGGTAGAGCTTAAAGTACTGACATATACGTTTCAGTAAGACGGTTAATGTCCTGTTAGAAACCATCGAAAATAAATTTGAAATGTTAAAAATGTGCAATTGTGTCAGGATGATCGGTCTTTACTTTTTGGACAAGTTCTAGTTCTGTTACAGACATGCTACTCTCAGTGCTCCGACCCATTCGACCCCAAAACTTTGCTCGTTAGCAATTATAGAAATTCCTCACTTCCAGGTTTTAACCTTTTGAGAAATGCTGACATTGCAATGTGCATGATGGTTTGTTACAAGTTTAAGTTGTGTCTCTCAGTGGATTGGATACATGATAAAAAGGCATGCCGGCTAAATACGAGATTTGACATAAAGAATGACATAAGTTTAACGACTAAAGGCCCAACCTTCCATTTCCATCGAGAAATATTTCCAACGGTTAGAAGGAAATGTTAACATTTAAATGAAAATGAATTTAGTAAGATTTTAGTAATCTTTACTCCATGTTATTTTTACTTTAGCCCTTCGTAGGCAATTGTCTGAATCATTCCTGTACTGAGGATGAAATACAGTCTTACTTTATATTAAAGTAACATATGTATATATCAAATGCATTATTAATATGTTTTTAAAAGTAAAATATTATTGCTCTTATGTGGTGCGTTAGCAATTTTGTTTAGTGTATATTCTGTAAACCAACTTTTATTCGCTTGGGAGAAATTTACTCGGGAGGCTTGTCATCGCGAATATTTCTCGCCGCGAACCGGTTCTTAAAGTCTATGTGTGTATAAAAAAGAAACCTTAATAGGATTTTTCGCGAAAATTAATCGTCATGAACTGGTTTATCCCCGGCAAATTGCGAAATAAAGTCGTCGTGAACAAAAGTTGCGCAGCACTGTTAAGACCTATTATGAGAAATCAACGGAAAATAGATGTGCAGAAAAAAGGGGATTTTTTAAAACTGAATTTATCTTAATTAAGCTGTTTTATTATCACAGAACTTAAATACTTATGAAAATAGCATAGTATAACCCACTCTGTACTGCATGAAGTTTGGAGAGCCACGTGATGAATGCATATTACCTGTACTGAATGTAGGTCATGAACAAATTTCGATATCGCAAAGGCATACCCTTGTTTAAATTAAAAATTCAAGCTATTAATTGTTTCTGAATACATTGTAGTTTCTGAAATGTGCTGTTGCTTTGAATAGAACTCGCGTTTTAAATTTTCAGGTAAATTAGCCAATATCAAAATACGATTGACTTTTACCAAATATTTTGTATACTTATAAAATCACGCCCTCGATTTAAAGAAAGCAGGAGCACTTTTCAAGTTAAGAAAAATATCCTTTATCTATATTCAAAAAATGATTAAGATCTATTAAGTGTATGCCCTTGCGAAAGTGCGATTTTATGAGGCATCTCATTGTAAAATATTCGTAACCTGTACATAAAAACACGACATAATTAATATAATACATTCTCTTGATAGTCAATAAATAATCGCACTAAACAAAGGATAAACATTGGTATTAATCGACTTTTTAAAACCTGTAAATAATATTCCGTTTAATAATAATACGCATTTTTCATTGTTAAAAAATTTCTCAATCTGCCTCTCACAGCAGATGAAATACGTCATATCTACCAAAATGACGTCATGTTTACAAGTTCATCGCAATCAGTGCGTTGCTTATAACCAACTACATGGGAGTTAACTAGCAAGTTTTTTTAATGCATTGATAAGTTTTTTTGTTGTTTATTATGCTAATACAAAATTTTAAAAGTTACAAATTATTTCATTTTCAGGTATTATGAGAAATACATAAAAGTAATATTTTTGTGTGACGTCATAGTAAACTTTTCCCGTATAAATTAGGCCCTGCCCTCTTTTTCAAGCCTTCTCAATGCTGCGTGGTTTACAGTATGCCTTGTAAGTTGATGCTTTCTTCTGATACAATGATTTGTTTGAATTAACTACAAATAAAGATACTTTTTTTTTACAATTCCTCAATTTTCATGTTTTTTGGGTCAAAAATGATCAAATTTAATGGATTCATCTCCATGGCAGCCAGGTGCACGTGTAAAAATTCTAGATTTGCTGGTTTTGAACCAAAACGCACTTTTCGTGGAAATTTCGTGAAATTCGGAGTTGTCGTTTCAAAGCCCTATAGTAAATGTTTTGGTGCTTACAGATAATGTATGTTAATTAGTCATCTCTCGAGAGATGACAGTTTATAGTATTAAAACTGAAATACAACCAAGTAATAAAACTGTTTTCTATAATTTTGATAAACATGAAGAGAAAAGGGATATATATGACAAGGAGCCAATTTTGGCCCCCTAAAAATCAACATTTTAGAATGACATTCAGATATGTTTAATTGATATTTATTATGTAGGAGAGATTATATTAGAAATGTTTCCAATATATTTTTCACATTTATATGCACTCACTAGCTGTAAATGACAATAGAAATAATGCTATTTTTGCTATCTAACAAAAAAGCCAAAAATATGCCTTTTTTGATGAGTTTTCATATGGGAAACATAGAGTGCAGTGTAGAACATACATAATTTTTCTGTCACTAGTTGGTATTGGATAGATACATCTTTGGTAAAAATATAAAGCTTGTTCTAGGCTGCGCTCTATATTTTCCGAACGAAAAACTGCTTGAAAATAAGCAGTTTTATACAAAATATGCAAAAATGGAGGGAAAACGTGATTTTTATAATGTCACATCTCTAAATTTTGATCAGAATGAAAATGATCAATAAAGGTCGCATATATAGCTGTACAAATTAAAGCTATATATAAAGGAAAATTAAGATATTCATATTAAGGGGCCAATTGAGACACTTACCATATATCGCTCTTAATTGATGATTCGGTTTTTCATGAATATTTTATAAATTTAATTGGATTTTTCTCCCAATTTACTCAATGCTTTTGAAATTTTAATAAATAAAAGTGTTTTGACTACACAACAACGCTAAAATTAACTATCATGGGAGACGTCATCAAATTGAAATAGGTAGAGCTTAAAGTACTGTCATATACGTTTCAGTAAGACGGTTAATGTCTTGTTAGAAACCATCGAAAATAAATTTGAAATGTTAAAAATGTGCAATTGTTTCAGGATGATTGGTCTTTACTTTTTTGGACATGTTCTAGTTCTGTTACAGACATGCTACTCTCAGTGCTCCGACCCATTCGACCCCAAAACTTTGCTCGTTAGCAATTATAAAAAATCCTCACTTCCAGGTTTTAACCTTTTGAGAAATGCTGACATTGCAATGTGCATGATGGTTTGTTACAAGTTTAAGTTGTGTCTCTCAGTGGATTGGATACATGATAAAAAGGAATGCCGGCTAAATACGAGATTTGACATAAAGAATGACATAAGTCTAACGACTAAAGGCCCAACCTTCCATATCAATCGAGAAATATTTCCAACGGTAAGAAGGATATGTTAAAATTTAAATGAAATTGAATTTAGTAAAATATTTTAGTAATCGTAACTCTATGTTATTTTTACTTTAGCGCTTCTTGGGCAATTGTCAGAATCATTCCTGTACTGAGGATGAAATCTGTATTGCTGGTAAATGTGTTCCTGTTTTAGAGGGTAAGAGATAACTTTAGTTATATTTATTGTAGGTAATGTCTTAAATTAATAAAGCTTAAACTTAAGTATAGTTAGGAATTCTAAGGTCTAAAATCAAAGCCTTTCACCGGTATATTGTGACGCCTTTATCTGTGTGAAAATTTTCAAACGGGACGTAACAGCCATATATAATCAATCAATAAATCATATACCGTGCATTTTCCAAACAATGTTCATTTTCTTTTCCTTCATGATTCTTTATCATGATAGACTTTTGAATAATTCCTAACTCAACAGATTATTTTACCTTGACATGAGTAGATATTCATCTCCCCCGATTGTAACTGCTATAGCTTCAGTTTCTGTAAGAATGTTGTAGAAGGTTCAAAACATATATTTTGGTTTAAATTCCATTTGATCAAAATCAACACAAATTAAATCTTACATGAATTGTTTGCCTGAAAACGTGTGATATGTCATCAGCTATCGAATTACGTTTATTCTTTTTTACATTGAATAGAAAAAATATATAAAGACTGTTCAGATATTGTGCAAAGAGACCCAAGCAAGAAAGGACAAGATGATGTATACGTAGTTTACCCTGACACCAAGAGAGAGGTGTATTGTGACATGACGACAGATGGAGGAGGATGGACGGTAAATTGTGTGTTTTATTGTCAATGTTATGCATCGACAACACCTGGAAAGAGGTGTAATGTGACATGACGACTGACGGAGGAGGATGGACGGTGAGTAGTGTGTTTTATTGTCAATGTTATACATCGACAACACCTTGAGAGAGGTCAACTGTGACATGACGACAGATGGAGGAGGAAGGAGGGTAAATTGTGTGTTTTATTGTCAATGCTATACATCGACAACACCTGGAGAGAGGTCTACTGTGACATGACGACAGATGGAGGAGGATGGACGGTAAATTGTGTGTGATTTATTGTCAATGTTATGCATCGACAACACCTGAAGAGAAGTATACTGTGACATGACGACAGATGGAGGAGGATGGACGGTGAGTTGTGTGTTTTATTGTCAATGTTATACATCGGCAACACCTGGAGAGAGGTCTATTGTGACATGACGACAGATGGAGAAGGGTGGACGATGAGCAGTGTGTTTTATTGTCATTGTTATACATCGACAACACCTGAAGAGAAGTATACTGTGACATGACGACAGATGGAGGAGGATGGACGGTGAGTTGTGTGTTATATTGTCAATATTATACATCGACAACACTTGGAGGGAGGTTTACTGTGACATGACGACAGTTGGAGGAGGAAGGACGGTGAGTAGTGTGTTTTATTGTAAATATTACACATTGACAACACCTGGAGAGAGGTCTAGTGTGACATGACGACAGATGGAGGGGGTGGACGGTGAGTAGTGTTTCCATTTTTTAATGATTATCGAAAACGCAATAAAATTTCTTTTTATCAGGTATTTGAACTTCAACTGTATAAAAATCGATAGTTTCTGATGTAAGGGCTTATCATGAAAATGAATTTAAAAACATATTATCATGATGACATTATGTCATTTGTTGAGTGTAACAAGAAACCAGTTCCGCAGCATTAGATCGCAGATCTTGATTGAAACCTAAATCAAACATTGAGGGAGGAACCCTGATCCTGATATATTATCAAAGAGTCGTTTTAGTGCAAATCGGAGATTTACTATACTCAGTAAGAGAAAAAGGAAACTACCTACAAATTTAGATATCGCTCCTCAACTATGTACATTATGACAATCATATAGATGTACTAACAATTCTACATTACCCAGTTTTTTCCCACAACGCATTTGTAAAAAAAAGTACATTATGGCATCTCTTCTAGCTTTGAACTTTACAGAACGCATAGTTGCTGGTGTTCATTTTTGAAAGAAACAATACAATAAAGTATCAACCATTGTTATCAGGTCATTCAGAAACGACAGGATGGTGACGTGGATTTTTACAGGACATGGATAGAGTATAAAGAAGGATTTGGGAACGCCATTAAGAACTACTGGATTGGTAGGTATTATTACGAGAGTTGTTCATAGAGTTCGTGGACGATATCAATCTTCATTATATTACTCACTAGAAATTTAAAATAAGCACAATATAACATGTACAAATATCTGTTTTGTTGAAGTTTCATTCCATTCAATTTAACAGAACTCAATTTATTTCACAATTAACGGCAATATATGAATTACTTGTTTTTTTTCGTTTTAGCTCCAGTTTACAGAGATTATGACTACAAACATTTTTTAGTGTATTGTTTAAAACTTACTAAATTTTGACCTGCTCCTCGATCCGATTTTTGAATTTAAAAAATCTGGATAAGTTTTTAATGTATCGTGACATTTAAAAACAAATTAATACAAATTATTTAGATTTATTGTTAAAATATTTGTACTAAATTTGGATAACATTTGACGTCAAGTAAAAAGGATATGACAGAAGTCCACGAACTTTTCGAACAACCCTAGTTTATACATAGATTTTAGTAAATGGTTCGGGATGATACCTGGCTATTAAATTTCATACATGGCGAGGCGAAGCCTCTGCATGGACACAGTTCGCCCTACTGGACAAAATTAAGCAGGTCAGGGCAAATCGGCAAATCAGAAGCAGAAGAAACACGGACCTTTAGAACATCGGAGGTGGATCAGGTGCCCTGAAGGAAGGAGCATCACCGGCTGACCTTTCTGTCCCGCCATCTGTGCTCCATGGCATGATCTTGAAAAATAAATCTGTAAACAGAGCAAAAGACACAATCCATGCATAGGTCAGGAATAAAAATCAAGAACCACTATTTTGTTTGATATTTTTTTGACATTTTGATACCGATAAAGTTCATTTCTGTAATATGATACTCAGACAGTTGTTTTTACAGCAGAATTCGGCGGGGCTTAAACCCAATAAAATAAAAATGAAAAATGAAAGTTTTTAAGCATGTCAATTATCTAATATACAAAAAAAAATTTCAAAGGGAATGACGCAATCCACGCCTTAACAAAGGTTAGGTCTCATTGTAAGAAGTACAGACAGCCATAGGTCTTCTTAACTTCGTTTGTGGGGATGTGGTACCTGGTAGGGCCTTCTTAATTGTTAAAAGCGGGTCAAAAATCATGCCAAGGAACAGACTAAAGACTCCAGATAACGGGGGGAATTCCTGCAAAACTTTTAGAAGCTATATGTCATACAGGCTCTACTTGGAGTCACAAATTCTTTTAAGGTAGTCCGATCCTCAGGTTTATGAAATTAGCAGTTAAGAAACCAAAACTACTCATAAACGTCTCTCTGAATCCACAAAATTATGTAAATTTATCTACAGCATTTCTTTAAAGTTAAAAATTAAAGTTAATCATGTTATATAGGGAAACTTATCAAATCTCCAATATTTTTGCAGAAAAAGGGAATTGGAATATCAGCAATGCATTTTCTAATTGCAAATTGATCAAAAAATATATTTTAGGTTAAAAAACGATAGGTATCCAGGCATTCAGAGAAATTGTCATGATTTTCATACTTATTTAGTATTTTTTGTCTTCTATTTCCGTCATGTATTCTTTAATGCATAGTGAAAAAGGCCTTTGCTATCATTGCAAGACACCACAAATCACTTCTTATTTCAAATCATGCTAATAATCCTTAGTATCTAAGGCTGGATTCAAGAAAATCTTATTTCTCTAAAACTGTATCAATTTATTTTTTCATTTTAAAGGGTACAAATGTCAACTTTTGTATAACCTTTTCTAAGAGTTTCAAAAACATTAAATCTTATAAAGATTAATAATATGAAAATTGTTGCATGAAAAAAATTCATCTTCAAGCTTCATTTAGATGCATTTCAAATTAAATATTAATTTTAATTTTGGTGTTATCCTTCCTGGCTGAGGATCGGATATCCTTAAGTGCATTGTTTCTTACAGCATTTTTTGGTTTTTTAAATTGGGAGAATTATGTGTTAGGACACCGCAATCTATGAATCAAGTGTTTTTAAGGTCAGACATACATTTTGAAACTGAGAAAGGGAAATTGAAAAGTGTAAGTTTAAGTTTGCGTCGCACACAAAAACTATGCAATCTGAACAGTCAGTCACCATCTACCCAGAGGCCTAGTCTGTAAAAGAATTCTGTCCTGTGTTTGCCCTTTTTGAGTATCTGCGCGAATTTTAATATTCAAAAGGGACCCTTTTTAAATTTATTGATGACACTCAAGTTTCACAGTCATTTGTTTCAAAACATTAAGATGCAAGTATTACACTCGTCGGTTTGAATCAAAAATTGTACAAAGGTCATAGTTTTCGTATTGGGGCAGCAACTCATGCAGCTAGGTTGGGTTCTTCTAAAAATGCAATTCAATGTGGCCTATTGTTTGTCGCTACCTTATTTTTCAGCTTAAATGTTTGATATATTTATGTTTTTTGAGTATTGTCATGATGTTATTTTAATTTTTGGGAGATCCATAACAAGGTGTACATACAAACTGTAGACATAGGATCTTCCGAATTTCATGTGTCATTAATAAATGACATATTTACAACAGTACTCAATCTTGGTTTGTCATTCAGTCTGAAAAATAAGAGAGCTGCGGGAAACTTTGTTTTAAATTTGCATTATTATCATATGGCATAATATTAATTTTCATTTACAATTTTCCTGTCATCCCCTTGAAAATGTAGAAATGCACAAATTATTTTGAGGTGTTCACATTGATCATAGACTACAATATACTTGTCATGTAGATGCAGTTTTTAAAACTCTTACATATAAAATATATATTTAACGAAAAATTAAAAAGTTTCTTCCAATGCATACTAGAAAACGATTTTATGGTGCTTTTATTCTACCATCAATTTTATTTTGTCTCTTCATTTTGGGCAACCTTCATCAAACGAACATGGATAGAATCTACAGATTACAAAAACGAGCAGCGAGGATTATTCTAAATGAAAAATATGATGCATATTCAATGCCTTTATTTAACACTTTAGGCTGGTAAACGGCTTATGAATTGTTATATTCACAGAAGAGCATTCTAATGTTCAAAATATTCCATGGTATGTCTCCGGATTTTATGCATAATATTTTTGAATTCCAAAGTTCTGAATCATACACGTTACGCTCAGAAACAAACTCCGAACTTCGATTTTCATAATATAAAACTAACTTATTTTAAAATTCTTTTCAATTTTCAGGGGTTTTATCTGGAATGAGTTACCAATTGGTATCAGGAATTTCAAATCCCTTAGAATATTCAAAAGAAGTGTTGAAAATTCTCTGTTTATCAAACGCAATGGTTCTATGTGATTTTTTTCTCTCTCTACGCTGAAATATTAATGTTTTATTTAAGAAATAAGGTATCATTTTTTGAGTTTTATTGAGATGTAAAACGGGTTGGTCACGTGATCAAATACCATAAAGCCCGAAGGGCTTTATGGAAGATTTGATCATGTGCCAACCCGTTTTACATCCTAATAAAACTCAAAAAATGATACCTTATTACTTATATTTACATTTGTGACTTATTCATACTTTATATTTGCCTGATTGTTACTTTTAACGTGTGAAATGCGTTTATTTTTCAAACCCAACGGCATGTCTGTAATCCACTAAACGCGCGTCGACCCTTTATGACGTCACAGAGAAATTACTTCGAACGTTTATCCAAACGCACATCTATGACCTCTTGACCCCATACCTGTATTTACACAGTTATAAAAACGCTTGCCTTCAGTAGTGTTATATAAAGGAAAACATTTGCAAATGTAAATATTTCTTTGTAACATACTGTCCAGTTTTTATTATCTCCTTATAGTGAATTGTATTTATTGTATATATACATTGTATATGTGTTATAACGAAGGCCCCGAGGAAGGCTAGTGCTTACAATAATCGGGTTACCTACTATAAATAGGGAATTATTATTATTATCATTATTATTAATAATTTCTTTGATTGATAGAGTGGCCTTGTCAACAAATACAATGCATCATTGACTCATATGCTAACTGATGTTTTCATACTTATTGTTAGTTTATTATCTAAACACTGAATTGACGACAGATTTTTCCGTTATTTCCATATTATGACAAGAACACGGCGGGTGTGACCGGTCGGCAGGGGGTGCTCACTCCTCCATGGCATATGATCCCACCTTTGATATTTTGGAGGCCCGTGTATGATCTGCTCCTATTTTGTAGTTTTATGGACTTTGATATTGAATACCGTTCGTTATCTCCATATCATTCTTTTTAACCTTTTTGGGTACAGGCCATCCCGAAAATATAATGAATTCAAATGTTCGTGCCGTTTGGTCATTCTAGTTCAACATTATTTTGTTTAATATATTTCTATAGGAAATAACGCAATCCACACCTTAACAAAGGATAAAAACCAAGAACTCCGAATTGATCTCCAGAGACATAATGGAGAACAGGCCTATGCTGTGTATTCCACATTTTACATCGGAGATGAAGACAATAAATATACACTGACTGTGTCTGGATACAGCGGAACAGCAGGTGAGTTGTGGGATCCGCCCAGATGTAGTGGGATCAACGTATTGTACAGGTAATTAACTGTACATATTGTACAGGTGACGGTATTGACTGTACATATTGTACAGATATTTGATGGTATACATTGAAAAAAACTTTTACCTTGCTAATACCTTATGAGTTTGTGGGGATATGACTTTCATATTTCTCTAGTGTATTCCTTTGTACTACACCTTTCGTTGGGTACCACCAAAAGCAAGAGTCATTTACGCCTTTTTTGGCCCAGACAATATTTGATAAATCAAAACTTTTCAGTTAAGGTTAAAATACAGTACTTTTCACTTGGAATGTTGGTGACCTTGTATCTTTATAACGTAATCGTAATTCTCTCTCTAGTCAATACTTTATGACGTCATAAAATGATTTATGTTTACTTTATCCTATAGATTCTTTTGAAAATGGCCAAAAATTGAAGCATTTTTTTCCCCCAAAATTTTATATAGAGCTAATCCTCTGATTCAAAATATAAAATTACACAATGAAGGATAAATACAAACATGTTTTAATTTTTGCATCGTTGGTTGTGTTCACGTTTTGATTCTTTGCTGAAGGTAGTCAAATACGTATCTTTTCTACAAAATTCGAGAACATGGCATTTTCTCAAAGCTTGTTTTTCAATACCTAGATTTTCAAAAAGGAATTCTATTTTAGAAAATGAAAGCACTAATTACAAATCTCGACTTTATTTAAGAAATCACTATTGAGTTTTATTGGGATGTAAAACGGTTTGTTTTTCTGAAGATTTGATCATGTGCCAACCCATTTTACATACATGTATCCTATAAAACTCAAAAATTGATACCTTATTACTTATATTTACTTTGTGACTGATTTAGTTTTACTTTTGAAAAACTCTATGGTAGAAATCGAATGTTGAACACGTCGATCACTCATGACGTCACTATGAAAACCATCGGTACATGTATGCATCTTTATTTTAGAGATTTTTTCTTAATTTCTCATTCAAGTATCATCAATATTCAAAATGGTCTCAAGAGTGATCATTACTTGGTAGAACATTTTCCTTTAATGTTTTTAGATACCCTGTGACAGGTGATAGTTTGGCTTGGAATAAAACTTACCAATAAAGATCAGGCTATAATGGCAAGAATCAATATACTCTGTGACAGGCGACAGTTTGGCTTGGAATAAAACTTACCAATAAAGATCAGACTATAATGGCAAGAATCAATATACTCTGTTGCAGGTGACAGTTTGACTTGGCACAATGGTTCGAGATTCAGTACCAAGGACCAAGACAATGACTACAAAATTGATGGTAGCTGTGCTGTAATGCGGCATGGAGCTTGGTGGTACCGCAACTGTCTGAAATCAAATCTTAATGGAGAGTACGCCAAGTCGGTTGCGTTTGGTTGGAATTACCCGGTATGGGAGCACTGGAGGGGATCTGAAGCATTGAAAAAGACTGTAATGATGATTAGAAACAAAATCTAGAGTTAATATATCTCGTTAATCCTGAAATTTTAAAATAAATTTATGATGAATTTATGAATATTGACTGTTCTTAAGTACCATCTCGCTGGAGGGCTTGGTTTCACCATTCAAAGTGTTACCGTGTTTCTTTAATAAACAAACTAAATATCCTATTCACGTGGTTATGACACGAGGGAGCATAGCTTCTGAGTTTTATTAAAGACCAAAGCCGAAGGATACTTGCACAGTATCAACATTATTATAAGAAGAAGTATCTTGTACAATCTCTTGTATAGTCAAAAAAATTATATCAAAGTCTTTCAAGTGTAAAAATTTTGAATGAAATTTTGCTAATGAAAAAGTGCTTGTTATCAATGTGGCAAGTTCGAATGGGACGTAAAAACATACAGCCAATCAGGCATGCTCATTTCAATTAATCACACAATTACATTGTCACACAATTGAGACCTTGCTTCTTGTGATGACGTGTATATTGTTTACAATTAATCCATTTTTGATGTAAATGCACCATAATTATGTTACATGATTATAAAGTGATTAAATATGCTTAAGCAGTATTTATGTCTTATTTTAGCTCAGATTTGGTTAACAAAAGTTGTAGCATTGCTGATCGTGTTTAACAACATCCTCAATTTACGATAATTTATTTACAAATTTTATTCTTTAAGTTTCTCCGTAAATACAGTAAAGTAATCCATTTAAACTGATTAGATGTGTTTATAATTACCAGTGATTGATCTCCATTCAGTATCGGCGTATTCTTTAGCTCACTTCTCTTTTTACCGCCCGCGAACTTTTTATATGTTTTCACATGCCTTTCGTCCGTCTGATTGAGCGCTTCACTACTCATCTTGTCACTTGTGATTATACTGCCTTATTGTTCAACATTGAACTATGTTGTACATGTACATTATTTGTATCTTTAATTATAATTGTAAAATGATGTGACAACTATCTTTATCCATTATTTACCTTATGATGGTGAACTATTGTCTTACTTTAACGATCTCTTCAATGCACTATGTTGTGAAGTCACACTTCTGTATTAACATATATCGCTGCGTGCATTATTTTTGAAGGCGCCTAGATTCGAATCTTGAATTTTTGAACAGGACAAGTACGTCCTAAATATCTTCATCTTATATGTTTTACGGTGTAACTAGTAATTATTGTAAATTTTAGAATAAAATATTTAATAATATTATGTTATATTTACCTTCGTTTTACCTTCGTTTTACCTTATCACTTTTTTTCACGGGGTCAAAATTCCGCGGAATCACAATTTCTGTTTAATCCACGGGTAGAAAATTACGCAGATTTCTTAAACTGTCACAAAATGCCTTACATTTACTTTTAGTACGCTTGGACAAATTTCCGCGGAAAATTTGTGACCGCGTACATAGCGTAAATTAATACCACGCGGAAAAATGTACTTCTATAGTACTTTATAATTATGACTCGAGGACACGTAAATTAGCTATACCTAGATGTCCTTAGGACAGGTGGAAACTTTAATGTTCTGCCATATACCTTAGGTTTAGTGAACTATATCTATATCTAGTTTTATCAGAGTATACTAGCATCGTGATAAGTTGTAGAAAAAAGTTATTTTATGCAAGGGTTGTCCAAAAAATTCGTGGAGAATGACGTTTTTTTAAAATAAATGGTTCAATATTATATCATTTGTATATCAAATATTTCTGATGAAAAACTAAGTCACATAGATATCATTTTTATTGATGTACCTTTATACTTCTGTAAAAAATTGGGGTCTTTAAAGGTTGCTGATAGTGCGCACAGATCGAGGTTAAAATACCAAAAAGTTTTAAATAAATTGTTTGGATTAAAATGAGTATTTTTAATATAAAACAAGTTAATGCTTAATAAAACTTATATGTAAAACAAATAAAGAGGCTATAATCATTTTATGATATCTTTAGGATCGGTTACTACATAGACAGTGGAAAAACTGAACAAAAACCCTAACGAATATGTGTGAAAACCTGACAGAAAAAGTGACGTCGGCCGCGAAATGATGACTTTAAACGAGACTGCTGATATTCTTGTTTCATCATCTTGTTTGTCAACAATTTTCCTCGTTTTAGAAATTGTTCATACGTAGAGAATGCTCTTGCGTATCGAATCAACTGAGATATATACAATCCGTATGCAGGTGATGAAGGTATATTGCTGCATAAGTAGGGAAAGTTGACGACAGAAAAGTTAAAGTCGTCACGTTTATCATATAACTTGCTTGTAAGGTTACCATTAACGTCTTTTTCAGTAAAATATCCAAGTATGAAAATCGATGTGTCAGACTCTGTGGTATCTTTTAACTCAAGCTTTCCTGGATATATCGTATCGATGTAGGAATGGAAATTACCTTTGTTAATTGACAAATCGATATATCTGAAGGTCGAGTTGAAGGCCACGGCAAGTGTTTTCTTCTTTCATGGATATGTTTCGTTTCATATGAATAACAAAAATCGGTCTGCTAATAACGTAGCGCTATTTGTTTCCATGGGAATTCCAGTAGATTGTTGAAAGACCTGGTCTGTAAAAAACATCATAGATATTGTCAATCAGAAACTCAAGCATCTTCTTTATGTCAACTTCAGAGAACTTGTGTGTGCAATCAGAATTTTTTTAAAAAAAAATAATTTTGCAAATGACCGATGACCAGGTAAGTGAATTTACGAGTTCCATTTCTATTGAAAAAGCAGTTGTCAATAATATCAAAAAGCCTGGATTTTAACTTATCGTGGGGAATGGTTGTGTATAAAGTCATTAAGCTAAAAGTTTTGAAGCTGTTAATTTTGGTAAAATCTTCAAATTATCCAAAAGTTCTTTTGAATTTTATAGTAGCCACATCTGATTCACACCACTTCTTGAATATATGGTTGCACAATACTCTTGAAGTTTTTCCTTCACTACTGTCAATATCTTAGTGAGGAGTAAATGTCCCATTGCAATCCGGCAAGGACGCTCTCCATGAGGCGTTCGAAAGTTGCTGGGGCACAACTCGGCATAACGTTGAATTCGAACAAACCTCGTCTTGAGGTAAAGGCGGTATTTGGTTTGTCTGCAGATGTCATTTCAACTTGCCAGTAGCCTGAGCAGAGGTCGAGTGTTGAAAACCAGGTAGACCCAGACAACTGGTCAAGTGACTTGTCAATCTTCGGGAGAGGGTATGCATCTTGTATAGTGCAACTGTTAAGGAGACAATAGTCAACACAGAATATGTACGTCCAATCTCTCTTCCTGACTAACACTATTGGTAAGAACCATGGACTTTTGGAGGGCTGTATGACACCTTTCTCAGCATGTCATATATATCATTGTCTACTTCATCTGTCAGATGAGCTGGCACCCTTCGTGGTCTTTGTTCAATAGGTCTATTGTCACTTGTATCGATATGATGCTTGGCTATTCCAGTCCTGCCAAAGTCCAAGCTATTTTCTGCAAATAAGCTGCTATATTTTAATAGAAAGTCTGCCCGCTTGAACTGTGTAGGAGTCATGTTGTTCTTACTCTTATGAAGTAGATCAGCTAAATTCATGCGTAGCACTTTGGTAGTGGCTGATTCCTTATTTACCAGTGAGTCCTTAACTGTGTCTATTTCAGCAAGTTGTAAGTTGTCCAATTACTGTCATAGAGTGCACCACCTTTGGCTCTTGTTCAACATTCATTAGTCTAACTGGCACAGTTTCTTCAGGGGTTACTTCTGTTCTAGCAGTCAATATGCTCTGTTGTTTGTTGTACTTGTCAACTGGTTCAATAATATTCTCGCAGTATGGAAGACTTGAACCCTCTGGAACGCACACTTTACCAGGAACAATTATCTCGCTCCTTGGCGGAATGCTCACTGTCTTAGCTGCTGTAATTCTAAAGCATCCAAGTGAACCTTCAATTGTCATTCTCTTTTTATGACCATTGACATCAAGAACTTTATTGCTAACATCGACTTTGCAGTGATTTCTTTTCATAAGTCCAGGCCCCATATGCCGTCTGCCTTTATGTTAGCACACACTGCCGCGTTGTGGTATGTCAACTGGTCATTATTGAATTCTGCATTCCCATGAACAGACAGAGTAGTGCCTTTGGCTGACATGATGGTCTGATTTACCTCATGTAACTTCGGTCTCACATATGCTGGCAACTTCTTGTACAATGTGTCAGAAACAAGGGTAACAGTAGCACCAGTGTCTACTAGAAACTTAGCTTTTCCCCCTTGAACATTTACATCTATGTACAACCCACCTCCTCAATAGATGAACCAAGGCCTATGGACACCTGTGGCCCTGGTGCTCTTTTTCCATCTCCGTTGGCCTGGTTCATAGATGCTTTTCCAAACCTGTCATCTGACTGCTTTTGCCTTCTCTTCAACCGAGGGCAGTTACGCCTGATGTGTCCTGGCTTTTTGCATTCAAAGCATCTTATTTCCTGCTTTCTGCCACTTGCCCCAGTATCTTTGTACCTGTTGTCGAAAGGTCTTCTCTGGTAATAGACCTTAGGCTCCCTGAGTTCTTCAGTTATGCTTTTTATGTTCTCTTCATCCGATTTCATCCAATTAGCATGTTGGCCACAATTACATTTGTCAGTGTTAGGTTGTTCTTTAACAAAAGCTGCTCTAAAATGACCTTTTAGGTCTCTGTCTCTCTTCTCGACTCTGTTGTATGCCTCCAGTTCCACAGCAAGGCTAATTGCTTCATTCAAATTGGCAGGGCGTGACTGCTTGATTCTTATGCGACCATCAGCATCAATCAACGCATCGATGAATTGATCCTTTGCCAGTGTCTCAGGAACTTCACCTGGTGCAGTTTGATAAGCCAAGTTGGTCAATCGTCTGATGCTCTGGCCTTATTCAGAGAATGTCTCTGTTGATATTTGTCTCCTCTCTTTAAGTTGTACCCGGTATAGATCAGTTTGGTTTGAAGGAGAAAACCTTTCTCGCAGAGACTTTACAAGTGTCTCATAAAGTTGGCCTCTGTCAGTTGGTAAATCGCCAAGGACAGCCTGAGCTTGACCAAGTAGTGACAAGGCTAGAAACAATCCATTTCAGGGACATATGGACCAGGGAATGGCTGCCGCGTGTGTGTCCCTTTCGCCAAGTTATCTGATAACCAGCTGTCATACTGTTTCTCTGCAACATGGCGGTCATAGGCAAATCGGATTTTTGGTCTTATTCCGTCATATGGACGTCTAGATGGCATGTCCCTTATTTCTGTTTCTTTATCTCAATGACTCATTGCACTTTTCTTTCCTTTTGATATATTTTCTGAGACGCCTAGTAATAGGTGTGGACTGGTCAAAGCGATAGCTCTTTAGCTTCAAGATCGAATCAACTGAGATCCTCCATCCTATCTAAAGATCCCCTAAGACTATCTTCAGTTAATTTATTACGTTCTGCCATACCTCCAGTAAAATTCCAACGCTGCCACCAATTTTGTAACGTGTTGGACCTGAGCGGTCAGTTAGTCCCTGCTCAGATTACCGACTTTTACTGGGGGTATGATTAATGCAATATATACATATATTATGAAACCTGCCTGGTGTCTTAAAATCAAGTGGCCTTTGTGCTTTATATATATATATATATATATATATATATATATATATATATATATATATATATATATAAAGCACAGAGAAATTCACTTTTACAAGGATACTCACTTCCGCCCCAGCCCGGGGTTGAACTCTCGACCTACGGAATCTGT
>PRKT01000204.1:773258-811208 GCA_003671525.1 Saccostrea glomerata
AAAATGACCAACGACACGAACAATAAAAATTGTCAAATTTTCGGGACGCCCTGTCCCTTCCTCAGGACAAAGAAAAAAGTTAAAAAGTCATAAGAACAAAGGAAAAAGAGAAACAAAAACAACTAGCACTACTACTAAACTACTAAACACTAAATATTTACATACTTAATTACATATTGAATTGGGAATTTTTAAGAACACTAATAAAGAAAGAAATCCGGACCGCTATGAAATGCGTCCGGTCTATCGGGTATACTCGGGTGAAGTGCGATTTACATAATTGAACGAATTAATTATGCTAATTAATGACGACAATCAGTAAATCGTACATTGTTTCATTCACTCAAAATGGCGTAACTTTACTTAATAAAGAATACTCAAAGAAAAATAATATAGCAGGGATATTTAAACATATGAATTATGATTAATCATAAATTTTGAAATATTTAAGGACTTATTACCGGGAAAAAATAATTAACAAAGGCGTGAGCAATAAGTGAGATTCAAACAAGCTTAAATACCCCCGCAATCATCGGTTGCTATGTTAAAAATGCAACTTCCGTTAAAAAAAGAGTGCTCGCATTATTAAACGCAACGGTAGAAAATTTATTAAAATTCAAAACATGCAAGCATGACAGTTTTTGTTCATTTTAATACCCACCATGACTTGCGGTTCAAACGCCCGACATGGTATCGGATGAAATTGAGGGTATCCACGGCAGGAAATATAGCGTAATTTCACTATAATAGTGAGATACCACTATTATAGCGGAATTTACGTTTCCCCCAACCTGTTAAAGTGTCGACGCGCATTCAAAGGATAACATACATGCCGTTGGGTTTGAAAAACAATGCATTTCACACGTTAAAAGTCACAATCAGACAAATTTGAAGTATGAATAAGTCACAAATGTAAATATAAGTTATAAGGTATCATTTTAAAACATCTATCGGGCTATAAATACGGGTTGGTACGATATTAAATTCATCTTAAAAATGATACCTTATTTTCTTAAAGAGTTTGAAATCCTTTTACAGGAAATGATTTCATACACTTACTTACAAAGAATGGGAATAATGAGCTTCGTGTGGACCTCCAGAAATTTAAAGGTCAGAAAGGATACGCCAAGTACTCTAGTTTCGAGGTCGGAGACGAAACTAGTAAATACAGATTAAGTGTGTCCGGATACAGTGTCTCGATAGGTAATGTTTTCTATTTCATCATGTAATTTCTTTATCTAAAGTTGTATTTTAAGAGATTTAACTCAAATCGACTTATTCAGAAAGAAGCATATTTCATTTCTTTAGATAAATTCTTTTTTTTGTAACTGACTTCTTACTAAAAATATGCCTCAGGCATGAATTTTCCAAACACCAATGAAATTTAACTTTCCTCTTTTAAGTGAATATTAAATAGAAATATATTTTTAGGGGATAGTCTTTTTATCCACAAAGGAAGGAAATTTACCACAAAAGATCAGAATATCGACAAATATAGTTCCAACCTCGCAGTAGCATTTAAAGGTGCATGGTGGTATGGCGGAGGCTATCAATCCAACCTAAACGGTCTCTATGCCAAGTCCGAAACAAAAGATGCGAAATACAGCAAATGGAACAGCTTCTTTGGAGGAGACGTACTAAAAAGAAAAAGAATGATGATAAGGCCATGAAAATAAAAAGCGCAACTTTGTGTAAATATTATTATAAAATTATATTAAATATTGATAAAAAAGGAGAAAATAGAGTTTTTCATTTTTTAAATGTTACCGATGTGGATAAATTGTTCTATAGAGACACTAAAAGAAGCAATAATAATGACTGCATCATCAAAATTAAAAAGGCGTTTACAGTATGCATTCAAAAGTTAAGGATACAGAACACAAACCAAAAAAAAGATGCAAGGATTATTTCAGTCTGTTTTACTGATTTTGAATAGAAATGACAAAAATGATAAATTTCAAAAAGAAATTGCAAACATATAAGATGAGGGAGAATGTATCTTTTACGGTAAGAAATCTTTGCGTTATGATTCGGTGCGTTATGATTCATTACTCTTACTTATTTTAAACCAATTCGAAAAAAAGTTATTGTAAAACAATTCTAAAGACCAATGTGCGTTTAAACATACAGTACATTTAGGAACTTTATCCTGCTTGAAAACTTGTGGTAAAATTTATTCATCTAAAACAAAAAGGAGCTATCAGTATGGTAACACAGAGGTTCAACCTGTAAATAATTTCTGTATAAATGTGTAAGCCGTGAACATCGATCATACAATAAACCAATTATATGTGATGTCTCTTTTGATTCATTTTTGCCTTAGGTATAAAAACAATTAGGTATTCATTACATTCGCACTAAAATCTGTTCGGTTTCCTTGAAAATTTTGGATGGACTCTTTGAAGAATCTAAAGCAAGTCAATGCATAGATTCTTCTACTGCAGAATACAAACAAGATAAAAACGAAGGTAGTCCCGTAAAAATTCTAGACAGGGAATACAATTTATTGTCTTTTGATAAATTAGATTTATTTTCTTGTCGCAGTAAAAAGCAACATTTCATAATCTTAAATCCAATGTAAAAATGAAGAAAGCATATACATGTAAGTGTTCATAAGCGTACTTAGGTCTCTTATAATGTCCTGATCATTTCATAAATGCTGCACCTTGTGCCTAAAACGCGTCTTTTAAGCAACTCATTGATGTTCTTTTACAGATGGCAAACCACCCATAACTGAGGACTTATTGAAATTTACTTTATGTATTCTTATGCTTATAGGCAAGCTCACCGCAGCTTGATTTTGCTAATTTTGTATAAGTCAAATAAAACACTTTCATAGAGATGAATAATGTCATTTATTAAAATGACGGTATAAATGTGAACAATTTAACAAAAAAGACGGGGATCAGATTCACAAGCTTTGATTAGCAGTTACGTAAAATATGATAATGTCTGATCCTCCGAAAACTGACTAGAAAAAGTATCTGTAAAACAAGACAATCAAAACATTAATGGAAAAGTTAGCAAAAAGATGGCACATCAAAACAAAATAGGCCAAGGATAGAAGTGAAACAAAATACATGTACATAAAAACAGTTTAAACAAGTCGAGTCAGAACGAATCAAATATATGATTAACATGACACATTAATACTCATTTTAAGGGGTGGAGGAGGGTCCTCAAAATAAACGTGCCAGATGTGAGCGTGGTCAGCATGCGGGTTATCACAAAACAACTGAGTGACTCGCTGAGCTGACCACGTGACCTTACACCTTCTATTACATGTAATCCATCAACAAAGGCGTGGATCTAAGAATTTTCACAATTACTAAAATTAATCCTCCCGGAAACCTTCAACTAAGTTATCGCATTCAATACATAAATACAATTATTATTCTAAAAATTGTTGTTTCTGTCCAAAGTATTTCGAGATTCCAATTTCAGCCCTCGAAAAATATCCTTACAGGAACCGCCTCGTAGGAAGCAGACAAAACACAAGATTTGACGTCATCGATTGTGGCCCATAACGTATCACACCGTCTCAGTTTAGGAAATAGTACTCTACTTGTTTTTCTATGATCACGTGCTCTACACATTGAACTAAATAAACTCATTAATGCTTAAATGAGGTATAAATGTAATTTTATCACTTATTCATTTTTGTTTGATTAACAAAATAGTGCAGTCTATTTATTGAAAGATTGTATAACACTCCCGGATGAAACCGAGAGAACATACTCCTTAGTAAATAACTTTCAAAAGAAAAACACAACGCTATTTTAAATGCTCACTTTCACATTAAACAAATGGTTGCACAAAACATTTCAATTTTAAGCTTAATTTTGATTCTTTTTTATAAAATTATTATATATCTTGGAAAACATGGATGATAGGTGAATATTTAAAGAGATAAGATTGTAAGTAAGCATGCAACAATACAAATATAAAAAGGGACATTGCAACAATGTTTATCCTTAATTAAGGAAACAAAGTTTATTTAATGAAAATAAAATACTCATTAAAGAATAATTTAGTAAAGAGGAATTTATTAGTCTGAAGTACCAACCATAAATCTGTAGTTTTCTATTTCCTAAATAGTTGAACTGTGATTAGAGTCCAGATCCTTGCAACTTTGCAAGTGCATTTCTTCTAAGAGTATTGACATTATCATCACAGATGAAAACATAAATGTGCAATAATACATTAAACAAAGACAAATAATCCTGAAAGCCAAAATATGAATCATCGGAGTATGAAAACTTTGCCAATCACTTAAAATAAAGATCAAAGTGAATTTAAAATAGAGAGATTAAAAAGTATACTATTATTGAACGCTTTATAAAGAAAGAATGAAATGAAATGAAAAACGATGAAGAATTTCAAAAAACTTGTGATACAATCTATTTGAAGTTTGAATATGAAAATCTGTATACTTTTCTTTTCAAATGTTAATGTTGATGCTAACCGTAACCTTTCAATAAACTTTTTGAAAATGTAGGAAGAGGCTTTTCTACAGCAATGCAGGGGGAAAGTTTAATGATTGCAGGTTTCTTATTTTTTTATATCATTAAGTAAATAAAGATATGTATAAAAAGTTTTTTTTGTTACACTTGAAGATGGTTGCAATGAACATTGCTGTCAAAACACATCAAAATACACTACTGATGAATAAGAATATAATATAAAACACAGATAACTTAATAATAGGTAAAAATAATAAATTTCCAAGAATGAAGACAAAACCTATCAATTGGTAAGATGTTTGTTTTCACATAGATTTCAACAAAATCCATTTAAATCAGCATATCGTAAATTCCATTGCCATTCTAAATTGTCGAAAGCAAAAATAAACTATCACTGGGTCATATTTTAACTGACATGTTTGATATCATTGTAAAGGGTAAAAATAACGAACAGCAATCGAACTCAAAAAATCGAAGAACAATACACATATGTGAAGAGAGGGAGGATATACACAGACCTCTGGAAATTCCAGTGGTGTGATCAGGTACATAAAGGGAGTCAGCATCCTTAATGTAAGCCCTTGTTTCTATACTGAATTTGATTATGGAATTATTAAAAGTCCACAGCTGGCGTCACCGGTCAACAGGGAATGCTTACTCCTCCTTTCCATCAGATCTCACCATTGAAATTTCCATGGGTCTGTGTTTTATGCCCTGTTCAAAGGTTTGTATGGTTTGTATATTTTTTGTTGTCATTTTTTTCGTCTTTATTTCATCTCATTTTGCTCCTACCACTAAAGTCAAAACAATTATAACTACAGTTATACACATAAATGATATTGATACATTGTTTCAGGTGACAGAGAAATATTATCAATTAAACTCAGTTCTATTTTGAATTGTACTATTTTTCAAAAGGCCATTGAAAATCAAGAAGTGTGAAATATATAGAGATAAGGAACATTATTCAAGCTCATAGTCCATTAAACAATGGAGGATTTTTATCAATTATTTGTCATTTTAGACGAACATTTAATTTTCTATTACTTTTAAAGATGGGAACTTTGTTCTAGAAATGGACGTCACGTGATGTGATGCAACGTCACTGGAATTAGTCATTTTTCCAACCATTCCAGGACCAGAATTCTGTTCCAAAAATCTACCAGTCCCTCACTTAAATCAATTGACCGTGCCTTAGTAAACATGGGTTCATATCAGTGGCGATCTTGGGTTCTTGAAAAGAGTAGTTATAGGGGGACGATATGGTGTCTAAGTTGGGGACCAGGGGGTGAAAGCCCGGAAGCTCTCAGGCTTTAGGTTTTTTTTTATAAACGTTTCAACTTATTTCAGTTATTCTTTATGTAAAACTAATGCAATGTCCTACAAAGTAAAACCAATTGATTAATTTCATGCATATTTTGGTCGCTAAAGATGGGAGGGCGGGATCCCCCCTCTCCCCACCGACCCACCAGTGCACGTATGAAATACGATGTTTTTTGGGTTTTTTTTTCTAAAAGGAGGGTTAAAGACTGATAAAAAGCTTAGAACAGTGTTTTGTAGTTAGATCAGAAGTTTCGGACTTTTCAAAATAATTCAAAATAAAAAGAAAAATATTGCTGGATGACACATACTATTTGATTTGCGATAATTATGAGATTAAACGGCCATTGAATTTCGACGTTAAAAAAAACAATCGTCAATAAAGATTCCATGGGAACATGATCCTATTCATAAATTTAACCTGATATTTGATTAAGGATTAATTAAGTCTTGTGTATAATTTAATATTTGATATGTTTAATTTAGATTATTTGCGTGTTTAACATATGTGCATGTAATATTGAAAACAAAAAACGAACTTTTAGGTATAACCTAAACCTTACGTCACACAATAAAGAGTTTAAATATTCTAAAATATACTGACAAGAGGCTTAGCATTTTAGACACAATGTAAAGATACAATGGCATAACATATTACGATTTGTCAAAAAGTAAGGGAAAATTGACATCATGTAATAGATTCCCGTCGTCATGTAGCATATTGATGATATAATGTAGTAAAGAATTGACCACATGTGGCAATTTTTTCACATCATGTAACGAAATTCTGACATCGTGTTATAGCGACTTGATATTGAATTAAAGATAAATTCACATCATGCAATGAACTACTTAGACCAAATAGTAGAGAGTGCACATAATGTAATAATGAGTTGAAATTATATAAAAACATCTTTACACCACGTAAAATTGTTTTGACTTAATGTAATAAAGAGCTGATATAATGCAATGGAAGATTGGCGCAATGTTATTGAAGTGCGAGTTAATGCCATAAAGACTTAACATAATGTAATGGAAAGTTGACATAACGCAACAGTAGTGTGTGTATATGTCATAAAGAGTTGACATAATGTAATGGAAAGTTGACTCAACGCAATAGTACTGTAAGTAAATGTCACAAAGTGTTGACAAAATGTAATGGAAAGTTGACACAATGCAATTGTAGTGTTCTGCTATAAGGCAGTGACGGCGTCCCATAGATGATCGTTTCATTCACGTTGACCTGAAAGATTTTCCACAGGTACTAGATATTTTCAGAATAATTTTCAGCATCTTGCGGGTGATTGTCTAAACCATACTTGTACCGAGGATGAAATCTGTATTCGTGGTAAATGCGAACCTCTTTTAAAAGGTATAATTATTCCAAACTTTTATTATATTATTCAAGGCACAACTTTTCAGATAAAAAAACTCTTCATCTTTTGTTCAATGTAAATGAGTTTTGGTCAAATTATAATAAGTAACAATTTACATCAATAAGTAACAATTTACATCAATAAATATCTAAAGCACAATAAAATCTTGGAAAACGGACGGTATGCTATTATCAATTGTATATTGGACAAACAACTCTAAATATTTTTTTAAATGATTTTTCTACTCTTCTAAAGTGATTTTTCTTTCAAAAACATTTACAGTTAAAAATGTAAGCAAGAAAAAGCTTTATTTATTCAAAATAAGGTAGGTTACCTATGTAAAACTTGAAAGAAAACATACAGTATACTTTCGTATGCTTAGAGCAGACGATGTTTTTATTTTAGAAATGATACAAAAATGATCAGTGTATAATTGACATTAGAAAAAATTGGATAAATTTGGTTTTACATTTTTGATACATAAAGATTACTATAATGAAAAAAAATAGTGTGTCTTGAAACGTTTTGACAAAGTACAAATGTACATTATTTCAAAGACTACGTCACGTAGATGAGAGGTCCAGATATACAACAGAATAAATAACGAACATCTCAAAATATCAAAATATCATACGAAATGACGAATAGATATACAGGTGTTAGTATCAGGCCATATAGGAACATCTTTAAATTCCGATTCGAAACCAAATAACAAAATAGTGGGCTATAATTCAATTTATGTCAAAATAAGCATAGTTAAGGGGGGACCTATGTCCGAAAAGTCTTTGTGTGAAATTTTCAAAACTTTGACATTTCTCTCCCTGCCACTTACTTTAAATTTTTTGGCATTAAAAATAATACCTTTATTTGCTAATTCTAACACAAGGACACGTGCAAAGACAGTGTGAAAAGCTAAAAATAGATTATTTACAGAAATTATTTTCCTGTGTGCAAAAAAACGACGGCATCTTAACATCCAGACATGTCTTAAACTTATTAGAACCCAAGTGCAAAAAAACGACGGCATCTTAACATCCAGACATGTCTTAAACTTATTAGAACCCGACACTCTTAATGAAGCATTTGGTCAGTTGCTCATTTGTTAAATTAATTAAGAGTGTTTCGACAGTATTAATAGCACATGTCATTTTATAATTGTGATACGGCCTGTCATCATCAGGGGCCCACCGTATAAATCAATCAATCAATCAATCAATTTCTTTGAACTTCATTTAATTTTAATTTGGATCTAATGATAAGATCGCCAATATTCTTGTGTTTGCTGTATACCACCATAGGGGGTGTTGTGAATAATTCTTTGCGTACATCGTCATCTAGCATGTAATTCCAATATTTCTTGAGTCGTTTCCTTAACCCCTTTATACATGGGTTAAACTTGGTGACCAAAACGTTGGGTAGAACCTTTTTGTTGTTTTTCTTCTTGGAATTATTTGGAAGATCCTTTCTATTTGCAGAAATAGTTTCTTGCATAATAGGTTCAATTTCTGACTGTTTGTAACCTCTTTTTTCGAGATGAGATTTGAAATCTCTAAAGATAACTTCCAGTGCAGCTTGATCACTAGTATTTCTCAGATGTCTGGTACATTCTCCTTTAATTAGGCCCTTGAAAACTGATGGGCTATGAGCACTTTCCCTGTGCAAGTATTGGAAGCTGTTGGTAGGTTTGATATACGAGCGAATGTCTAATCGCTGGCTATCTGAGAATCTTGTCCCTTTGTAAACAGTAGTGTCTAAGAAGTTGACACTGGTGTGAGATATTTCATAAGTAAATCTCAAATATTTGTGACAAGAGTTCCCTATGTCAAAAAATTCTTTAATATCATCCGGGCTTCCGTTAAATAGGATAAAGCCGTCATCTCTAAATCTGCCGTGATAAATAAGTTTGTCGGCATGTTGAAATTTAGATATTACATCATCAATGATGTCTTTCATACGTATATCTGTAATTTCTGGTGACGGGCGTGCCCCCATCGCCGCGCCTATAATTTGTTTGTAGTATCGTCCATTGAACTCGAAAAAATTATTTTCAAGTATACATCTGAGAAAAAAGATAAGATCAGAACTGCAAGGTCGAGGTAATTCCAGATTAGAATTGTCTGCTAAATGTGCTTTCTCGACAGAATGTAGCAATTCATCAAATTCCATGTTTGTGTACATGCTAGTTACATCATAAGTAACCAGGATGACATTTTCAGGTACAATCAAAGATTCAATTTTTTGTATAAAGTCCGACGTGTCTTTAATGTATGAATTTTGTTTCTGAACAATGGACACCAGGAAATGATCACAGTAGTGACCTATATTTTCCGTTGGTGTGCCGCATTGAGAGATAATTGGCCGACCATGTGGAAGTTTTCGGAGGCTGCATTGGCCTTTTAAAAGCGCATCAAGCACTTGTTTGTTTATTTTATGTATTTTAGGGAGCAAATACAGACTCCCGCATTTCAAATTGACATTTTTATTTGTGCTTAAAAACCGATAAGTCTCCTTGTCTAAAGTTTTGTTTTGGTACATCTCAAAAACCTTAGACTGGATGCTCTGATGCTTCTAAATCAGGTTTTTCTACTTGGACATAACAGGCAGAATCGAGTTGTCTCATGCCTTCTGAGATATATTGATCTCTGTCCATTACAACAACTGTGTTGCTTTTGTCTGCCTTTTTAATTACAATCCCAAGATTTCTTTTTAGTGAGACAAATGCTTCCCTCTCATGTTTGGTGAGATTGTCTTCAAAACGTTTGATTGGCATTGATGTTAATTCGAGCTCAGTCTTATCTATGTACTTTTCTAATGCATCACATGTGTGCTCTGGTTTGTAACCTGAGCGTTGTCTGAAAGGATGCAATAAGTTGTCATCGGAATTCCTGAACAAATATTTGCACTTTTATTTTCGTGCAAATTCATCAAAATCTCTTAGAACAATGTTTTTGGCATTGTAAGACTTAGGACTTGGTATAAATTTTAGTCCTTTACTAAGAAGAGATTGTTCAGCACGTGTCAGACAATGTTTTGACAAGTTTAAAACTTGGATTCCAGTTTTCCTCAAATTATTCAGCTGCAAGTTACGAGCAGAGATAGATCGTACTCGTAAAAGAGCATTTTTTGGCTGCAAGTTACGAGCAGAGATAGATCGTACTCGTAAAAGTTTCTGTTCTCTCTTAAAGCGTCTACCCATTTTGCTTGCAAGATGAATAGAGCAAGTATGAGTAAGAATTATCATCAATGCCAATTGGTTTTGTAGCGCATGTGCAGAGTTGGACACGCCTGCAATGTTTCAAACAATTCTGATTGGTGGAGCAAGTACACAGTTTTAAACATGTTGAAAATTAGCGTGAACGAGCCAATATGATAAGATAATGACATAAAAAAGTTTAATCAAAGGTGCATACGATAGTTGTATATTTTGATATACATTTCCAAATCCTATTTTTCTTTGAATTAGAAAATTCGCATACTTGCGATAGATAGTGTCGTTCGTTGATTTTTCAGTCAGTCAATCAGCTATTGGGATTCATTCTGGGTTGCTTCGTTATAAGCGTAATTCGCTTTAAGACTTAAGCTAAAATATTTTGAGGCCACGGAGAATGAAAATCACTTCTATGTAAGCGTCAATTCGTCAAAAGAGGGTTCGTTAAAAATGTCTTTTATTGTATACGTTTCTGAATCTTAGGTACACTCTCTTTGGCACAAATCAATAATGTGGTCAACACAATAATAAAACATTCAGGGTTATTTTCTTGTCACAATGGGTCAAAAGATGGTTGTCAAATGCAGATGTTAAATTTTAAGAAATCCAAAAATCATAGCGGTCTAATTCTTTTATTTTATTGTTTTTGTTTTGCTTTTTACTCCTCAACCACCTGGTACCTGATCCCACTTCTGATGTCCTTAGAGGTCTGTGTTTGTTCTGGTCCTGATCTGTTTCCTTCAAAGGACTAATTACTGTTCGTTTCCTCAATATTTTATTTAAGGAATGGAATGAAGCTTATTTCCACTTATGTTATACGATATAACATAACTTTTTACGCTTTATAAACTGCAAAGAGGTTTATAAAGAAAAACGTAAACTGCCCCAAGTTATGTTATATGGTATGTCATAAGTTGAAATAAACTTCATTCCTTATAATTTCAGTGTAGACAAAGGAACAATTCTTCCTCCTTAATAAGGCTTCAAATTGAGCATATTTGAAAAGTAACGTCAGGCGGAGTAATACGTTTTTGACGCAACTCGTTGTGACGTAGGCAACTTATGTTTTACAACATGGATTCAATCTCTAACACAATCAAATCACGTGTTACAACGTGTTACAACTAAAATTATATTTTTCTCTGACACATAGCTGAGCAGTATTTCAATTACATTTTCACAGGTCATTCAGAAACGAGAAGATGGCGATGTTGATTTTTACAGGACATGGTTAGAGTACAAATTAAAGAATGATTTGGGAATGCCACTAATAACTACTGGATTGGTATGTACATGAATGCACATCTATATCTTTGTTTTATTTATTGTAATATCTATAAGGTGGTTTTAAAAAATATAATTATAAAATACAGACATATTAGACAAACAAATTATTTTAAAAAACATATCTTCAAATCGTATTTACAAAACATATTTTCTTTTGATTAGAATGAAATATCTCGGTAAAAGTACGAACAGCATATTTAATTAAGCATTGTATATATAATTATCATTCTTTTTAAAATATATATTCTATAACTACAACGGTGTGATTTGATTAGTTATAGTAATTAGGCTGTAAATAGGAAAAAATGTTACTGCGATGCTTAAATTTATATTTTCTTAACTCACTGTATTGCCTGCAAACATTATTTATATTTCAAAATCTCTCTGAATTATAAGTTACAGAAGAATCTATACATAAGCTTTTATCATCACACTGTTCAATGCCAACGTGAATTTTAACTTTCACAAACAATATTGGTCTTGCACGGCATTGAACGTATGTGACATCAAGTAAAAGACACTTTAACCCTTTCAGCTCCCCGTCCGTGTTATGATGTTTTAAACGTTGTAGCTCTCAAAATCTTTTGGAAGTAAAATATTTGTGCATAATAAATATTAATGAAAACTTTAATTAAGAACGTTGAAAACCCCTTACCATTAGCTAATTTCTCGCTAGACTCTCATTAAAAGAATTATCGCAGTTCATTATGAATCAGTAGTAAAATGACATAAAGTAAGTAAGTAAGTAAATTTTATTTAAAGTCGGCATTGTATACATTGCATAACAAGAAAAACGAGCTCTGTAGAGCTCTTAAACCGACTATACATAAAAAGAACTACATAAACAGATGATTAATGGAATATTGACACATAAATACTTGAAGCTGACGATTCAAAAGCTGATGTGAAGTCTATAATATAGCTTAATTATTAGTCTGCGTTTGCGATTTTTGTACAATTATTTCGAGTTCACTGAGAATAAATAATTGCATTTTAGCTTTTCAGTACAGAATCAGAAGTAGGAACAAATAAATTCCTCATTAAATAAAAATAGAACTTTTTTCTCATCTTTCATCATTTGGAAACATTAATATCAGGGAAGTAATTTAAAGTCAATAAAATATTATCGTTAATCCATCTTTTAAATAAATCATTTTTCCATTATTTTGAAGATCTTAAAATTCCCTCAAATCTCAATTACAAAGAAAAAAACAACAGTAAAAATTGTAGAATTAAGCTGTCCTTTCCTAAGTCAAAAACGTATAGTTTACTTATCAAACTGCCATTTTTAAAATACTTTTATTTTTGCTGCTTCAATTTACTGCTTCCCTGTTTTTTTTATTTTTCCGTTTTGTTTGAAGATCTTTATTGGAATAAATGAATGCCTATGCACTAGCATACAAGTGTTAAAAATATTATCTATACAATTCGCGATTTTTTTATGCCCGCGTGCTGCAGTGGTTAGAGCGTCTGCTCTAGATACGGGAAGTAAGGAGCTGATCCTTACTTTGCAGGTTCAAATCCACTGCTGGATGTGGAGATTAGTCCTTTGGAAGGATGTAACCGTATAAATAGAGGTCCCGTGGGCGACATGTGTTGCATTAGATGTTGGCACGAAAAAAGATCCTTCACTGCTCAATAGTCCTGTGTACCAAGTAAAGCAAATGGTGAGTTAAATGTTCTCGAGGGACTTTAAACAACAAACAAACGAACAGATATAACTCTTTTTATCTTTGCATGGACACAAAGTGAACTCATGTTTGTCTGTCTATCCTTTTGACCCCCGTTCACACAGAGCTGCGACTCTACGGCGATCAAGCCACGATCTGGAAAAGTTTTGGATCGGCATCTAAAAAGAGCAATTTGGCAAATTATGGTCTCCGTTACGACCGTACTACGATGTCCCTACGTCAAACGCGCTGTTAACACGCTTCTACTACGATGTTACGCAGACCGTTGCCGACAAACGGCCGTGTTTACTGCGTTTACGCTACACTGCCAATACGACATTGAAGACCATACTACGACGCTTCACAGACCTAAATGACTGTACTGCGATGTCGCTACCGTGGTGCCGATCATATTACGATTGCATTACGCTTCTAGTACGATTTTGGCGATGATATAAATATCTCTTGCAACCGCAGATTTTTGTAGATGATACATATCTTGCGACCGCAGTTCTTTTGCGGCCTTTACCACATGGTTTATGGGCATTTTCATTTGTAAATGTAACAAGATGTGAAATGTCTCAATTGCAAATGATCGTAAAGTATAGTATCAGCCTTTACATGTAGTTTACAGATAATGATTGGCCAAATATCAGCGCTATTAAAAAAATACCTATCTGGTAGGTCGTGGTATAATCAGCGTAAGGTCATTGTAGGTCTTCGTAAGATCTTCAGAAACGTAGAGAGATCGTAGAATACGAACGTAGAGGGAGCGTTGTATGGGCGTACGTGGTAAGTTCCTACGCTCTTACGGCGCTTTTACTACGATCACGAAAATATCTCTACGATGCTTCCGCGCTGCTTGTACGATTACGGCGCTTCTACCACGCTCTTTTTACGATTTAACCCCGATTCTTGTTGGCCACGATTCCGCTGTTTTGAACATGTTCAAAATAAGCGTGGTGAGAGCGTAGAGCTCTCCGATCATGAAGACCCTACTGCGATCATACTACGCTTATGGCAACTCCACGACATATCTCCTGCGATTTGTCACGATCGGCCACGCTTTCGGCCATGCTTTGATCGTAGAAGAAGCGGCGTCTATGTGTGAAGGGGGGTTGGGGTTGTGAGATCAGATTTAATGGAAAACTTTATCCTCATTTTATGCTCTACGCTTATAATGAAAGCTTAACTAATACACAGTTCACCCTGCAGCACAAAAATGTTGAACTAATAAATCAGGTCAGGGCAAATCAGGAGCAGAGCAAATACGGACCTCTAAAACATCAGAGGTTGGATCAGGTGCTATGAAGGAATGAGCATCATCGACTGACCGGTCTAACCCGCCTTGTGCTCCTTGTCATGATCCAGAAAAATAAATCTGTAGACAGAAAGAATGTTGCAATCCATGCAAGCAAGGGATAAGAATCAAGAACAACGACTTATAGACATTTTAGAGCAGATGATGCTCATACATATATATCATGACACACAGTCAGTAGATTTTGCAGCAGAATTCGGCAAAAAATAATAATAAATAAATGAAAAAAGATAAAAATAAAGATAAATAGGTTTTTAAGCTCGTCATTTATCTAATATACAGCTTTTTTCCAAAGGAAATGACACAATCCATGCCTTAACAAGGGAAAAATACCAAGAACTCCGAATAGATCTCCAGAGACATAACGGAGAACAAGCCTAGCTGTGTATTTCACATTTTACATCGAAGATGAAGACAATGAATATACACTGACAGTGTCTGGATACAGCGGAACAGCAGGTGAGTAGTGTGATATGCCAATCTATTGGGATCAAGGTATTGTACACGCCCATAGCAACGCTTTTAAAAGTTGTCGGGGGTCAACTTCCTCAAAAAATCTTACAAGCAAAGAAAACAAGTAAGTTCAAGGAATTGTGGTCCCCCCGCTTTCGGTGTCTTTGTGGGTGCGATGTCATGTTTTATGACATATTTTGTGTAATATGAACACCCTATCATATGTCGTTTATTCAGAAATTATCACTGAGCTCTAATGTCAAGGTCAAAGGGTTAAAGTTCTTGGTATCCAATGAAAAGTCTTTTCACAAGAATTACATTTGTGAAGTATGAAAGCCCTAGCCCAAAAAGGTCAAGGTTGTTGATACCAAATGAAAAGTCTTGCCACAAAGAATACATTGTGAAATATGAAAGTCCTAATATCTACTGTTCAAAAGTTTTGGCCAAGGTCAGTTTTTGAATAGTAGGTCAAACGCCAAGGTCAATGTCAAAGGGTCAAAGTTCTTGGTATCCAATGAAAGGTCTTCTCACAACAATGACATATATGAAGTATGAAGCCCTAGCCTTTTGTGGAACAGAGTTTCAAATTAACATACATACCATATACACATCAATTATATTTTAGATTTTGTTTGCCGTGATGCAAAAAATATCATTAATTTATATTACCAATATCCTAAACAGACCAGAAGGTGACTCATTACATAATATAACATTTGTCACTGAAGACCTTGACAATAATAACTATAGTGGCGGTTACTGTGCTTCGATAATTTTTTTTAGAATTAGTAGACGTTATTGTCATTTATACCCTGTTTCAGGTGACAGTTTTGGTTCTCACAATGGAATGAAATTTAGTGCCAAGGACCAGGACAACGACGCCTGGAATGGTGTTAATTGTGCTATTAATTACCACGGAGGCTGGTGGTACGAATCCTGTCACTACTCAAACCTGAACGGCCTGTACGCCCAGACTGCAGTGATTGGTGGTGAATATCCGTTATGGAAGACCTGGAAGGTTGCTGAGGCTCTACGAAAGACTGCGATGATGATAAGACACAGAAAGTGAATGATCAGCTATAACGTTAGGCTACACAAAGGAGATATAATGAAGTTCTACAAAAAGACTGATAATGGTTATATACACAGATTGGAGTTTATGTATCATCTATCCTGAAATATTTTATTGAATTTGGACTGAATGCTGAGGGTAACCTTTTTTAAAATAAATGTTTTCTCTACGAAACAAATAAAAGAAGTTTAGATGAAAGTAAAATAATGTTGGTTATATGCAGATACCAGATTGATGTGGTTAAATGACGCGAAGGAGCGCAGATCTAACGTTGAATTTAAGATCAAGGCCATTGGTAATTTCCACAATATCAACACTATTATTTGGACATAGTAATTTGTACTATAGTTCAGTTAAATTTACAGCATCTTAGTCTTTAACATGTAAGAATTTTGAATGGTACGTGTTATTAAAATACGTATATGCTCGTACATTAAGAATAGCAGTGTTCTCCAAGAGCTGTTTTACTGTGTTGCTCCCGACACTGAAAAATTTTCTTCGATACAGTAACGATTCAGATTTTATGCGTGTGACATACTAAAAAAAATTGCCGACATAGAAATATCTGAGATAATCAGAAAATCCAAACATATAAATTCTCCATAACCGAAATCAAACAATTCTACCCTTCTTTAATTCGAAAAGGTAGAGCACTTAATTACTCTAGGGCTTCACCTTGCATAATTGATTACTAGTATCTCCTTGACCCTCGCCGGACTTTAAGCATGAAAGAACAAAGACAAATAATTTGTTTTCACACTTCCATGTAACGGTTAATTGGTAGGTGCATTAAAATAGATTGTATCATTTAAAAAAAATATATTTAAATATATGTTTTTCTATAGAATCACTGCTCTAGAATTATGTTAGCACTGTAAATCAAACATAACATCGTACCGAAGTCATTTAATTGATGTACATAAATTGTCTAACCTTCTTTTCAACATGTTAAAGGAACTCTTAAAAGTTTTTAACCATTCTGTAGTTTCTTTTTTTTTGTTATTCGGTAATTCGTTTAATAAAACTGACAAATATTCACGGCAAATTTACTTTCAATAATGTTAAGTAGGTCGACTGTACGACCATCCCATTTGTGTAACGAATTTGCGATTTTTAAAAAGAGTATGTGCATGTATTCTTTTGTAATTATAATGAAGGATATGGGATATCGAAGAGTATTCAATATCAAAGTCCATAAAACAATACAAAACAGTAGCAGAGCAAACATGGACCTCTAAAACATCGGAGGTGGGATCAGGTCCCATGGAGGAATGAGCATCCCCTGCCGACAAGTCACACCTCCCATGTGCACCTTGTCATGATCGGGACATACCGGAAAAATCCGTCGTCAAATTAGTGTATAAATAATGGACTAACAGTTAGTATGAAAAACGTCAGTCGGCATTTGACTCGATGATAAATTGAATTTGCTGACAAGGTCGTTGTATCGACCAAAGAACTTAAGAAATGATGACTTTAAGGGGGGACTTATGTTGCTTTACGTCAGAGAGTTATTTGACGTCACAATAGAGACGTCTTTTATACCCATTGACTTTTGCAACTGTGATATAGGCCTAAGATTGCTACAGTCAATCAAGTACACAATTTTCAAAAAGAAAATCTTAACATCATTAACAACGGTTAACAACAGTTGGATATAATTGATAGAGTTTGTTTAGATTATCATTCACTTGCATTGGTTGATAATTAAAGCAATTTCATTTGCGAAATGCATCGGAATTCGCAATGCAACTGTGGAATTAAATATTGTTACATAAAAGCTCAGCGTTCTTAAAAAATTATTTCGCAAGTTAACATAGGTGTCCAGTTTACTTGTTACGAATAAGCCGACGAATTCCGAATACACCAGTAGTACCCATTCAATTCAACCCTAAATTAAAAAAAAATATATGCCGCACACATTATCCATTAACATGCCTAAGAAAAATTTAATTTTTTGCTTACCAATAAGTTATTTGTATTTCCAAAGGATAAAAAAAATAGGGGAACTGTGAACACTGAGCTCGCTTGAATGATACCCCACTCCCACTATATGATTATTATGAAAAAGTCCATGTTTTGCTCTGGGACACCCGAAATAAGTGTCAGGTCAAAAAATAAGAGGTCACATGTTCAATGACACATTGTAATAGGGAATCTGTTAAAGTATCATTAAGGAATCACAGGGGCATCTTACTTCACATATAAAAATACACAGTCAAAAAACAATTTACTTGAGAAAAGTTACACAAATTCTGAAATGATCTAGCGCAAATCATATCCTAGTACTTATCCAGGCTAAAATATTCTAAATATATCCATCGAAAATAGCTTTTATACAACAAAAATCTCAGCTTTCTGCACAGTTTGAAACTCTTCGCCCAAGAAAAGATAAATCCCTCGGATTACAATAGGGTAGTACCCGAAGTCTTCCGATTGCACATTTTACAATGTTTTAATTATCAGCTCTTAAATTAAATTTATTATTCGGAACTGGTCAAAATTCGGAACTGGCCAAAATGACTGTATAAGTAAGGGAAGTTGACTATACAAAAGTTAAAGTCATCACGTTTATCATAAGGCTTGATTGTTAGATTACCATTAACGTCTTTTTCAAGTAAAATATTCTAGTATAAAGCAGATGTGTCCGACTCAGTGGTATCTTTTAACTCAAGCTTCCCAGGTTATATCGTATCGACATAGGAATGGAAATTACCATTGTTAATTGAAAATACGTCGTCGATATATCTAAATGTTGAGTTGAAGGCTACAGCAAGGCTGTTAATATACACAATGAATCATTATTTTTTCGAAAGATGAAGTCTCATAACTGCAACTTATCATGCAGCACAAAGAGTTTGAGGTAACTCATTAAAACTGGTTTATATGATTGTAAGTGATTGAGGATAAGGCTTACTAAAGCATTTGTTTACCCTTATATCTCTGTAAAAAGGAATTTTTTAAGTATATTGCTTTGATATTCTTGCACTGTAATAAGCTAAACTATAAAAAAGAAATGGTTATAGGAACAAAATTCATTTTCAAAAGTTCATCAAAACAATGCAAATTGAGAGCAGAGTAAACACCAGAGGTGAGATTAGGTACAATGGATGAGTACGTATGCACTGCGGACTGTTAGTGTTACTATCTCTTTCATATCAATATCTAAGCATTTACCTGTAGAGACAGATTTTATAAATATACAAAATTAAAGATGACCAATTAAATGATATGGAAAGAAAATTATAATCAACTTTTATTGTAGAAGTAAAAAGTGTTTCGATATTTAGCTATAAATTTTGATTTTTAGGTTAAAACTGACACAATAAGGCCGACAAGGATCTAAAGACTGCTTTGTCTCAATTTTCTTGAAAACAGAAGACTTTATGAAATCATCATTTAATAAAATCTTCTAATTTGTTATTATAGACATACGAGACATATTTTTGCTTCTGATCTGATTCTGATTTCTCCGGGTTTGACTTGCTCAATCCTCCATGGCACCTGATCCCACCTCTGATGTTTTGGAGGTCCGTGTTCGCTCTGCTCTTATATTGTATATTGTTTAATGGACTTTGAGATTGAATACTGTTTGTTATCTCCATATCCTTCTTGGTCCCGATTTGTGATGTTTTTCTGAGTTTTTTTGTTGTTTAATATCTCGTTTTTCATACCAATTGTTAGTCCATTATTTATACACTAAATTGACGACGGATTTTTTCCGTTATTTCCTGATCATGACAAGGAGCACATGGCGGGTGTGACCGGTCGACAGGGGATGCCCACTCCTCCATGGCACCTGATCCCACCTCTGGTGTTTCGGGGGTCCGTGTTTGCTCTGCTCTTATTTTGTATTGTTTTATGGACTTTAAGATTGAATACTGTTCGTTATCTCCATATCCTTCTCCATATTCCATGAAAAGCGCAAAAAATGAAATATGATTAGATGTAAGGAATGTCTTTTTCTGTATTGAAAGTCAGATCGACGTTTTCATTCATCGAAATCATTAATGAGAGGAGAAAATATTTTAGCTCCGTCATTGAATCATCAAAGAAAAAAATCACATGAGAGTCATTTATCATAAAAAGAGAGATCCTAACGTTAGTAACACTCATAAAATAGAAAAGCTGATTATTCTGATTTCTCCGGGTTTGATTTGCTCCGGATTTGTGATTTGTGATGCATTTCTTAGTTTTATTGTTGTTAAATATCTCCAGATTTTATTCCATAAAAAAAGCAAAAAAAAAAAAAAACTTGATTAGATGTACAGGTGAGGAATTTTGTTTTATTTCTGTATTGAATGTAAGATCGAGGTTCCCTTTCATCGAAATTATTGATGAGAGAAAAATAATTGAACTTGGTCATTGAAGCGTCAGAGAAAAAAAATCACGTGAGAGTCATTAATCATAAAAAGATAGATCCTAACGATAATAGTACACAAAGACTAGAGAAACTGATTATCCTGTTTAATCCGGGAAACAATAAAATCTTATCAGCGTATTAGTTTTCTAAAAAATATTGCAATGGTATCAGTATACCATCTCCAGTCGCCTAATCTGTATTTAATGGGACACGTCCTTGCTGTGTTCCAAATATGCTTCTCTGAGTGCTCCCAGTGCTTCGATCCCAAAACTTTAATCGTTAGCAATTATGAAAATTCCTTATTACCCGGGTTTAACCTCTTGACCAATTCTAACATGGGAATGTGCATGATGGTTTGTCATAAGTTTGCATTATGTCATTCCGTGGACTGGAGTGGAGAGGAAAATATATGTCAACTTAACACAAGATTTTCCATGAAGAAAGATAGCAATCTAGTGATGGAGAATGGTTACATTCATGTTCACCTGAAAGATTTTCCACAGGTATTAGATATTGTCAAATGTAAAAAAACATTCCTGAAATAAATAAATTATATTAAAAAGGCAATGAATATTTAAAGTAAACCATAATTTTTGATTGATTAATTTTCAGCATCTTGCAGGCCGTTGTCAGAACCATGCCTGTACTGAAGATAAAATCTGTGTTCGTGGTTCCTGCGTGCCCGTTTTAGAAGGTAATATTTTTCCAACCTGATATTATATTGTTAAAGACACTAATGTTCAGATGAAAAACACTATTATTGATCGTAAGTTTTGGACAATTTGTTATAAGGTACCATTAATATCAATGTATATCTAAAAGCCGAAAATAGATTGATAAACAGAAGATAAGCTTTTTATCAAGTGAACATTGAACAAAAACATACCGGTACTTCTTCATATTCCTTATAAATGATTTTTCTTTACTTCTGAGTAATATCAGCAAAAAACTTTATTTATTCAAAATATATGTTACCAATGGAAAGAAAAAATGCGATATAGTTAGCTTAGACTGAAAGATTGCAACAATTGTCCTATAAATGATACAATGTGATTATTAAATCATAAGCATTAAAAAGACTTGGATAAATTTGGTATAACGTCTTTGACATTTAGATATTAAAATAAAAAAAAGATTTATGAATATAATGAACTGTATTGGAGCTCAAATGTGCGATTAAAAAATACATATCAGGGGGAAAACAAGCAAGCATAATAATGTGTCTTTGAATGTTTCAACAAATTGATTATTAACAAAAACATTAACTCAAACTACGTATACTTCACCTTGTTGATATGTTCAGTTAGACAACGACTTGTTGTCTAGAAATGGCAAAAATAATGCATAGGTGTTAGTATCTTGCAAAGTACGAACATCTTTAATTTGAGATCAAATTACAAAAATGGGCTTATTCAATTTATATCAACATAGGCTACGTTAAGTAAAGTAGCAATGTACTGCTTATTGAGAATATTTCAAAATGACATATTTTGATAATATTTTAACAAAAAGTTCAGCAGAAAACCTATCTTAAATTACTTTGTATATCAAAAATCAAATCAAATTTCTTCATATGTTTCTTCTTTATATTGAACAGAGAAAATATACAAAGCCTGTTCGGAAATTGTGAAAAGAGACCCAGGCAAGATAGGACAAGATGGCGTGTATGTAATTTACCCTGACACTCGGAGAGAGGTCTACTGTGACATGACGACAGATGGAGGAGGATGGACGGTGAGTAGTGTGTTTTATTGTCAATGTTATACATCGACAACAACTGGAGAGAGGTCTACTGTGACATGACAACAGAAACAGGTAGGTGGACGGTGAGTAGAGCTTTTATTTCTGATATATTTTCAAAATATCTTCAACATATTCAACGATAAAGAATTTATGGAGCACCTGGTCTAATCTTAGATGTCTGAAGACGTTAGTGTTCGCTTCTGTCCTAATTCGTTTTCATTCAGTGGACTTCTGAGCTGCATTTCTCTTCTTTATCTTTATATGTTTTCTTTATCATATAGCTGAGAAATATTCCAATCATATTTTCGCTACAGGTGATTCAGAAACGACAGGATGGCGATGTTGATTTTTACAGGACATGGATAGAGTACAAACAAGGATTTGGATCCGCCTCTAAGAACTACTGGATAGGTATGTGTGTGTACATGTATATCTATATCTATATTTTACTTAACGTCTTATCTGAAAAGTTAAGAAAAACACATGCATATGACACATACAATTAAAAACATCTTTTCATATTTTATTCATTAAAACATTGCCGTTTTTGGTTAGTATGAAATATCTCAGTAAAAATTTGACCTAGATCAAAATAAAGTTTTTAAAAGACCTAGGTATTTTCTTAAGCTTTGCATAATATCTTCTTTCTTTCTTTTATTTTTTTTTCAAATGTATTCGATTAAATACAATGATGTGTGAAAATAAATTGAGTTGTTGCAATCATATGACTACAAATAAGAAAAAAAATACATTCAATATTATATGGTGTAATATTACATTTTCTTTATTTCCCGCCTTGTCTGAAAATATTATTTATAGGCTAATCAATGCGAGCATGATTTTTTTTTATTTCACTTAAATCGTTGTAAGTACATTCAACGTTCAATTCTGATATAGAATAAAAAGACATTTTTTAACCTTTTTAACGTAATATTCCCTTGTATGACGTTTGAATAACATAGTTCTCAACATCTTTTTGAAGAAAAATACTTTTGCAATAATGGTATTTTAAAAATCTACTAAGAATGTTGAAAACCATGTGTTATTAATTCATTTGTTACTAGCCTCTCATTGTGTAAGAGAGAAAGATTATCAAAATCAAGAGTTCATGATGAATCAATTGTGAAAAGGACATAAACAGATGGCATTGCAATATAATTACTTGAAGTTGACGATAATAGAGACTGAGGTCAGTAAGTCTGTAAAAAAAATAATTATTACTTTGTTTCGTCGATTTCTTACAGTTCCTGAAGCGTTTTTCCTTTATTTCAAGTTTATTGAGAATAACATTTCATTTATCTTTTAAGATCAGAACCAAGAGTAAAAAAGAAAGAGATAAAATCTTTCATCAAATAATAATAGTTCTGTTTTCCAAACCTTTCATTGCTTCATTTATTAATTTAAAATTTAAAATCAATAAAATATTATTATAAGCGTTATTTATCTAGTAAGTACATAATACCATTGTCATTCAAAAAATAAGTAGGCAGTATTTATCCTCATCACATTATTTTTACGGATTAAAGATCAACATATTTTTATATGTAGAAATATTTTGTGAATGGGTAAAGTTTAATTCCATTTGATTAAATGGAAGCTATGTTAGCTAAAGTTAAAAGCAAACATGTTTTGTCATCACGGAGTATGGTTAACAAGATTGAGATGTCAAAAGCAACGTCGAGAAAGTTTCTCAAACTTACTCTGACTTTTCATTCAAAAACAGCTTGTAGCGTTTTACCCTATCATACAAATATGACAATAGTCTACATACTTTTTGAATAACCTTCTTTTTTCCAATTTACCGGAAGAAGATTTATAAAAAAAAATAACGTAAAAATTAAATACAATTTATCAAAGTCAATTGCTGACTGATGTTTATCATACTTATTGTTAGACTATCATATATTAAATTGTCGACGGATTTTCCCGTTATTTTCCGATCATGACAAGGAGCATATGATGGGTGTGACCGGTTAACAGGGAATGCTTACTCCTCTATGTCACCTGATCCCACCTCTGGATGTTTTGGAGGTCCGTGTTTGCTCCCCACCTTTTTGTATACTTTAATGGACTTTTGAGCTTGAATTCTATTCGTTATCTTCATATATTCTATACATTCACTTTTAGCTAGTATACAGTTTGCCCTGCAGCTTTAAACTGCTTGATTTGTTGAGCAGGTCAGAGCCAATCAAAAGCAGAGAGCAGACGCTGACCTCTGAAAGCTGAGAGGTAGATCAGATACCCTGGAGGTTTGAATTTCACTTGCCGACCGGCCACACCCGCTGTGGGCTCCTTTTAATGATGGTGGTAAAACGAGAAAATCCCCAAACAGAGAAAGTACCGGTTACACAACCCACACGTTAAAAAGGAGTAAAATTCACGAACAACGAATTGGTTTAATAATTTACAGGCATTTTTAGAACAGAGTGTGCAGCCTTATAATTATCTTTTATTGACAGTATATTTTACAGCAAAATTAGGGGAAAAATGAAAGTAATCTGTTAAGTCATTCATCAGATATACATATTAAACTTTTTAAAAGGAAATGACGCAATCTTTGCCCTAACAGAAGATCAAAACCAGGAACTTCGAGTTGATCTCCAGAGACATAATGGAGAACAAGCCTACGCCGTGTATTCCACATTTTACATCGGAGATGAAGATAGCAAATATAAGCTCACAGTGTCTGGGTACAACGGAACAGCAGGTAAGTAATTGGATCCGCCTATATGGTGAGAAATGAGTATTGTGCAGATATAACAAGTAACTTTATACAACGGAACAGTTGGTAAGCAAAAGGTTTATATATAACAGTGTTTTTAATTTCTAGCAAAGTAATCATTTTATTTTTATTGTTATTTAAGATTCACTACATAAAAACGTAAAAAAGATAAGTGATCGATGTTATGAAATATAAATAATATAAAAACATGAATGTAAACAAGACATAACTCACAAACCCTGGAAATTTCTGAAGTCGGATAAGGTTCCTTGGAGAAGTAAGTATCCCGTGTGGATTGGACACACTCGCTGTGAACCTGTATTAAGCAAGTAGACGGAATATTCCGCAGTCACATTAGTATTAAAAAATCCAAAGATTTGTATGTAATGTTTGAGCCAAAATGCGACCAAAGGAAACGGTATCTTGCTCAAGAAATCATTAATTCGAAAATATTAAATACTCAATGCTGACTTTAAATGAACTTGTTTTAATTACTGTAGCAGCCAGTATCCTTCCTCGTTTACAGTTTTATCATATTCTTATCATGCTCTTGAGTATGAAATGTCGCAAGATGTAAATGTTATTCAATAAAAGAATTTTCTATGTAAAGTTAATGATGAAGAAATTGAAATCATTTCGTTTTTCAAACAAATTGTTAGTAAGCCTTAAAATCTAAAAGTTTCAACAATGAAACTTCTGTGACATATTCTGAAGTTAATTTCATTAAATTCTCTGTCCTAGCATAGAACCAATAAGTTAAATTTATACAACATTGTTGTGAACTCTTCTTGATAACAATTTACAGTTACTGAAATAGTAGTATTATACCATAGAATAATTTAGGTTTTATCAAGCATCTAGCTTTAATGTAATCAATGCTCTATTTTAGGTGACAGTTTGATTGATTTCCACAGTGGTATGAAATTCTCTACCAAAGATAAGGATAATGACGGGAGTAGCGGTGACTGCGCCACAAAATACCACGGAGCCTGGTGGCATAGAGACTGTTACCAATCAAATCTCAACGGGCAGTATGCAACATCTCCTCTATTTGGTTATACTTATCCAGTATGGGTTACCTTTAATGATAGTTTCGAAGCACTGAAGAGGACCGTGATGATGATTAGACACAAAAACTAGAGCTAGTTTTGACATGCTTATTATAAATCTAAGTTTTACTGCGAAGCATACTCTTTGTACTATGCTACTTATAAAGTAATACAGTACAACGTATACTGTTGAATTTATCACTGATGATACGATTTAGCGCAAATGAGCATTATTATTTTGTGTATTGTTTCATTAAAAAAGCAAACTATAGAAATTACGATGCGTTATATTTCATCGATGAAAAGTACTACCATCTTATGTTGTGTTATGTTCACTTATCAAAAAGAAGTACAAATAATACAATATAAAACATGTTTCCTGTAATATAATTCAGAATTAAAGTTTTTTTTATCACAATATGGATATGGAAATAACGAACAGTATTCAATCTCAAAGTCCATTAAACAATATACAAAATAAGAGCAGAGCAAACACTGACCTCCGAAACATCAGAGGTGGGATCAGGTGCCATGGAGGAGTGAGCATCCCCTGCGGACCGGTCACAACCGCCGTGTGCTCGTTGTCATGATCAGGAAATAACGGAATAAATCCGTCGTCAATTCAGTGTATAAATAATGGACTAACAACAGGTATGAAAAACGTCGGTCAGCATCTGACTCAATGATAAATTGTATTCGCCGACAAGATCACAGTATCGACCAGAGAACTTACGAAATGATGACTTTAAACAAGACTGTTGATATTCTTGTTTCATCAACCTGCTTGTCATTAATTTACCTAGTTTAAGAAATTGTTCATAAGTAGAGCATGCTCTGCAATAACAAGATTACGGACTGGGTCGTTTTCTATAACATGATGATGGATTAAGTCATAGTCATATATTTCTATAACATATTGACGGACTGAGTCGTTTTTGTGATTAGTTCATTACTCGGTCTATGACAAGGTTACCTAATTATAGAGGAGGAACATACTAACTTGATTTACCTGTATAATTAATGAACAGTTCTTTTTTGCTTAAAAAAGTGCATCATTTTATTTTTAAGAGAAGAAAATATCATTGAATACAAATGAACGTAGTCTCATTTATCAGCACTATTACATTAATTTCTCACACTTTGTGCACTGTTGGGCAAACCAGCATTAATCTAGACAGAAGAATTTATAAAGAAAATGTATTTCGCCTTTTATGTATTTATTTCTAATACTTTGTTGAATAGATCTGTACTAGAGGCATTGTTTTTTCTCTTTATTAAAAAAAAACCATTATCATTTCTAACCCACTGCTATTTTGATTTGAGTTTTATCAAGGAAAAACAATTTGCGTGTCAGCAAGTGATATTTTTTCCTTATTTCGCCAATGTGAGCGAAACTATTAAATGGCGTATTCATTAAAATTTCTTTTCTTTTGAATTCACTTTGAAAATATGAGATTTTAACTTGAAACTGGCGTTCATTATTCTGACTGATCTATGATCCTCTACAGTGAATTAATATTTTACTTAAATATTGCAATATTCCCAATTATTTGTTTTCCGCTATGAAAATAAAAACAAAAACACATACGGGAGAGTTCCTTCTCATTTGTTTAAATCACCTGATATCATAGCGAGATGTTGTTTTTACTGATAATGATTTTAAATTGTTTGTTTTCAGTCCCAGTATGGTATTGTACCCTTATCATGTTCAGGACTACTGAGCTTATATAAAACATTATTTCGCAAAAGACATACTTGATTAAAAAACGAATGAATACGTGTCGTTTGGGGGTAGTCAGTAAAGAGGCAGAACTCGGTATGATGAAATGAATTTAAATGAACATGTTTCACAACATTTAGCCCCTTACACAAGTGTTGAATTTGTCTAGCAATAACGTATTAATCAGTAGCCTGTCTCAGTTTAAAAATATCGATCATACCCTCAAGTTTCCCTTTTGAATAGAAATAAACGTGACAAACAATTAGTATAAATACTATAAATTATATAATTATTGATAATATTAAGTATTTTAAATTTGAATTTATCACAAATGTTTCTTAAGATTTATTTCATTTAGATTAACAACTCAATTAAAGAACACACCTCACTACAAAAATGAACACATGCCTTTATTTCAAACTCATATCTGTGACTGGTTATTTTACAAACAGGGTTGACCATCAGTTTCTTGCACTCTTTACCCTTTTTTGCTCTGCTCATATTTTGTACTGTTTAATAAAACATTAGATCTTGAATGCTGTTCGTTATCTCCATATGTTTCATTCCAAGTATAATAAAAATGAACAGATAGCAATCTACATCATAAAAAATGTAACTACACAAATGTTTAATATCTGCACAATTTTTATACCTATTTTTAGAGAGTTCTATGTATCTCTTTTTATAATCAATCTTAATTTTTCTGGTCTTCTGTATTTGTTTAAATCAAATATTTTAAAACTCAAAATGAAAAGGTGTAGTATTATCGTAGGAGAAAACCTTTTAATATCTCTGAAATTTAAGTGCATTTAAATTGAGAATACAAGCTGTGATTAATTTAAAATTTTTACATTTCCGAAACTTTCATTTTTTGTTTCTCATGGAGTGTTTTTTGCTCTTACAAATACATATCTTGACTTTGCATCCTTTATTCTCATATTATCGAAGAACAAAGGAAGTTGAACTTATGTAACTAAATGGATTATAAGGAGTTTCTCACGAAATGTAATTCTACTGTAGATGATTAGTCTAAGTGTCATCACATGGGCTTTAATCCATATTAATTTGCTTTAATTATCACTGTTGTAAGATAAATAGATTTGTAATCTTTAGAACTAAAGCCAAAATTCTTTATAAAAAAATTTTTATTATACGTTTAGATCAAGAATTACAAGAGAATCATCATCTGGTAACTCATCAATCATAATCAACATTTTAAAGGAACGCTATAAAGTTTTGCCTGATTAAAATTCCAAAACAGCTTCTCAACCAGAAGGCAAAGACCAACAATGTTTACCGTGTCGTCTAAGAAAACTGTAGAAATATTCACAGCAACATTTCAAAAGGCGACCTGTCTATATTTCATTGGTCAATTTCTAGGCCTGCTACATGCGGGATGCTCACAGTACTTCGACCCTAAAACTTTGATCATTGACAATTCCGAGAATTTCTCATTCCCGGGTTTAGCCTATTGACCGATACTGGCCTCGGACAGTGTATGATGGTTTGTTACAAGTTTACATTATGTCGCTCAGTGGATTGGATGCGAGAAGAAAAGACATGTCGGCTAAACACAAGATTTGCTACCCAGAATTCCAGTGACATAATGGCCCATGGCCGCTCAATTCATGTCGATCGGGAACATTTTCCTAAGGTAAAAATGTTTGAATCATTCAAGAGGGGGTGTTACTCATCCTAGACACTTTATGTGCAGGGGTATTAGATTATGCCCCGGTCACATATTGGGTCTTAGATTGTCTTTGAGATCGATTTTGTTGTTGTTGTCATTTTCACCTTTTTCAATAAATTAAAAAAGTATTTGATTATATATTAAATCAATATATTCATTGAATTAATTTCTTTTAGTACATGACTGGCTTTTGTTTAAATCATGCCTGTGCCGAGGATGCAATGTGTATCACCGGTGAATGTGTGCCAGTTTTAAAAGGTAACAAATGATTTCCAAATCATTACGATTTTTTTGTTTTCTTGATGCATATTAGTTGTTTAACTCTTTAACACTTAAAACTAATAAATTTGATAATTAGTTCATGACAAGGAGCACACGGCGGATATGACCGGTCGGCAGGGGATGCTCACTCCTCTATGGCACCTGATCCCACCTCTGATGTTTTGGACTTCCGTAATGGCTCTGCTCCTTCTTTGTATTGTTTTATGGATTTTTATCTTAAACACTGTTAGTTATCTCCATCTGTTTCATTTAGAAAATCAAATAAGAAGTGGGGGTCTTTGATGTTGGTTTTTAATTATTAATGGAAGATCTAGAGTATGAATCAAGAGTGCGAGCGATGATCAAGTAACCAGGAGGTTCTAATTTTAGATATGCAAGTTTTTGGCAATTACGAATTTTTTAATATGAAGTGCAACTCCCGACAATGGACATATTGCAAGATGTCAGTGTACAGGGTATATCTAATTACTCAGCAATACTAATCAAGTGTCCACCATGCGCTTCATACTCTACACACCGATTTATGAATGTCACCATCTTATATTTTCCAATCAACCTAACGTTAAAGCATTTGAGGGTACATCTAAGTAGGTAAAATCTACGGTGTGAATTCATCTCATGAAACATTATAACAAAAATTAAAATATTCCTCTTAAAACTAATTTAAAAAAAAAAAATTGAAACATACTTTTATGAAAATAAACGGACCCCTGAGCAGCCATATGAAAACTCTCCCTTTTCATTTCCGACCTTTTTATATGAGTAATTATCATAAAAATATATAATCTAAAGACAACTGCCGAGTAGACTTTACTTTACCGGTCCCCAGATCCGCAAGATCCTTGCACGCATTGGACTATGACGTAACATTTACGTCACTCAACTGATAAGGATTAAACTTGCCCACTTTTCGACTGATTAGGGTTAGTCTTGCACCCACTTGAGAGACTAGGGTTATTCCTCTCACATTATTCGACTGATTTTGTACTGTCTCCATAAATAAGACGGTTTAATTTTGGTAGATGTTTATTCATAGACAGCAACACTGTTGCCAAGCAACAGAGTTAACTGCTACAACAAATAAAAGCAACATGTAATCCCCGGTCCGCCGTCATAAAACTTTGAGAATTCTCAAGAAGATTCTCAACTCAAGTCTTGAGAATTCATCAGCTAAAAATCTGAAAATATAACAGAGTTTAAGGAATTCTTATTTTTCTCAACTCTTTTATGATGGCTTCTGAGTCTGAGAATTTTGGATTTGAGAACATTCTTGAGAATATTCTCAGACTTAAGTATGTTTTATGACGGCAGACCCCGGTATATCACACAAATTGACCTCATGGAAAATTATTGTTTACATTTAAATTCAATGCAAAATCTTATTAGCTTTAAAAATGACAATTAATCTGTAAACTTAAAAATTTCATAAGATACAAAACGATATTATCTAATTACCCTATGGGCCTTATCAGTTCGAAAAGTTGATCTTGTAAATTAACTTGTAAACATGTGCTTTTTCTTAACTTATTTCCGGTTAGGCTAATTACACAAAAATAGAAAGAAAAGGGTTACACTTAAACCCGCAAAAATACAAAAAACATAAACAGAACATTCCCCGTCTGATTTACCATATACACTGTAAGTAAATCACTAACTTAATAAACATGATCTCAATAAATCATAGAAAACAATTTCTCAACTACAGATCTCTAACATTCTTTCCAAAATATACAAAGTCCATAAATCTGTTCTAATTCTTAACTAAAAGAACAAGCTCTGAAATTGGTCTGGTGAATTCAATGTTCTTTCCGTCACGATGAACACGAATAATGACTTTGCGGATTCTCCCATCACCACTTGGTAGAACCTTCACAATCCTGGCTAACGGCCACGATCGTCTCGGAACATCGTTATCCTTGAGCAAAACGATACTTCCTTCCGTAAGATCTGGTTCCACAGATTTCCACTTCCTGCGCGTTTGAAGAGTATGGAGATAATCCTTCTTCCATTTCTGCCAGAACAGTTCCGATAAGCACTGCACACGTTTCCACTGAGCTCTGTAGATATCTTTCATGTCCAATTCTGAATGAGACTCGAACTGGGTAACTGCCATCTTTGTGTGTCGATCCCCTAACAAAAAAATACTATAGTTAACTATAGTTAACTATAGTTTACTATAGTAAACTATAGTAAATCAAAGTGTCAAAGTTTTCGTCAAAGTTTTTCAAAGTGTCAAAGTTTTCGCCAAAGTTTTTCAAAGTGTCAAAGTTTTCGCCAAAGTTTTTCAAAGTTTCAAAGTTTTCGATTAAGTTTCTCAAAGTATCAAAGTTTTCGATAAAGTTTTTCAAAGTATCAAAACTTTCGATAAAGTTTTTAAAAGTATCAAAGTTTTCGATAAAGTTTTTCAAAGAATCAAAGTTTTTGATAAAGTTTTTCGAAGTGTTAAAGTTTTTGATAAACTTTTTCAAAGTTTCAAAGTTTTCGATAAAGTGTTTCGAAGTGTTAAATTATCCAAGTTTTCGATAAAGTTTTCCAAAGTATCCAAGTTTTCGATAAAGTTTTTCAAAGTGTCAAAGTTTTTGATAAAGTTTTTCAAAGTACCAAAGTTTTCGATAAAGTTTTTCAAAGAATCAAAGTTTTTGATAAAGTTGTTCGAATTGTTAAAGTTTTCGATAAACTTTTTCAAAGTTTCAAAGTTTTCGATAAAGTGTTTCAAAGTGTTAAATTATCAAGTTTTCGATAAAGTTTTTCAAAGTGTCAAAGTTTTTGATAAAGTTTTTCAAAGTGTCAAAGTTTTCGATAGACTTTTTCAAAGTTTCAAAGTTTTTGATAAAGTTTTTTTAAGTGTTAAATTATCCAAGTTTTTGAAAGTGTCAAAGTATCAAAGTTTTCGATAAAGTTTTTCATTCAAAGTGTCAAAGTTTTCGATAAATTTTTTGAAAGAATCAAAGTTTTCGATAAACTTTTTCAAAGTATCAAAGTTTTCGATAAACTTTTTCGAGGTGTCGAAGTTTTCGTTAGAGTTTTTTGAAGCATCAAAATTTTTGATAAAGTTTTTCAATGAAAGTGTCAAAGTTTTCGCCCAAGTTTTTCAAAGTGTCAAAGTTTTCGCCCAAGTTTTTCAAAGTGTCAAAGTTTTCGCCCAAGTTTTTCAAAGTGTCAAAGTTTTCGCCCAAGTTTTTCAAAGTGTCAAAGTTTTCACCAAAGTTTTTCAAAGTGTCAAAGTTTTCGATAAAGTTTTCCAAAGCGTCAAAGTTTTCGCCAATGTTTTTCAAAGTGTTAAAGTTTTCGTCAAAGTTTTTCAAAGTTTTCAAAGTGTCAAAGTTATAACTATAGTTAACTATAGTATTTTTTTGTTAGGGTCAGTAACAAAGCTGGAGAAAGGATAATAGGGTTTTCTGGGTCCGTAGAAATGACTGTGATTAGTCTTGAGTTTATTATTGCCGACACTTCCGCTAGAAAGGTTACTACAACTTCATGGGTCAGGTTTTTAGTTGAAGAATCCAAACGTAGAGCATCTAAGATCTTTTTAGCTGTTCTTATCATACGCTCCCACACTCCTCCCATGTGAGAAGAGTTTGGTGAGTTGAAGATCCAGGTGATCCCTTTTTCTTCCAGGTAAGATTTGGCTGTTGTATCTTCAACGTTTACACAGTTAAGATGAAGTGTGTTGACTGTCCCGATAAAATTGGTTCCTCTGTCTGAACGAATAATCTTGACATTGCTTCTAATGGCAATGAACCGTTTCAAAGCGTTAATGAATGAAGAGGTTGACATTTCCTCCAATACCTCTATGTGAACAGCTCGGGTACACAAACACGTCAATAAAGCTACCAAGCGTTTGTTGTTCACAATTCCGCCCCTAGTTTTCCGGGTAACCACTTGCCAAGGCCCGAAAACGTCTACGCCTATGTTCAAAAGGGGGGCTCCTACCATCAGACGATCCTTGGGTAAATCGGCCCTGAGTTGATGTTGCTCTTTCCCACGCAACTTTCTGCAGGTGACGCACTGGTAGATGAGTGACGACACTAGTCGTTTACATCCTGTGATCCAGTATCCACTTGACCGAACAACATCTTACCATAAAAAAAAGGTATCCTCGGTCGTCAAGTCATGCTATTTTCAAATAAGCAACCCTTAACCCCGAACCCTGGGGCCATGAAATTCACAATTTTGGAAGAGACAGTCTTATTCAATAAAATGATGTACTTGGTCAGTTTATTTCAAACTCAGGAGCAGAGAAAATGTTTTTAAAAGAAATAAATCATTTTCACTATATAGTCTATATAGCCCCGCCCTAGCACTAGAACCCCTAAACCTGGGGCCAAGAAATTCACAATTTTGGAAGAGGCAGCAATTTTCAACGTAGCTATGCATTTGTTTAGTTTATTTAATACCCAGGAACAGAAAGGGAGAATTTCAAAGAAATGATACATTTTCACTATATAATCTATTTAGCCCCAGCCTAACACTGGAATCTTTAATCCTGGGGCCATGAAATTCACAATTTTGGTAGAGGACTCAATGCTGATTACAATCATACCAACAGTTTGACTGCTTAATGTCCAGGAGTAAAAAAGAAGATTTTAAAGATTGCACCATTTTTAGTGGTTTTAGCCCTACCCCCAGGCCCTTGGGGGGCAGGGACCATGGAATTCACAATTTTTGTTTCTCTCCCCCATAGATGCTCTATGCCAAATTTGGTTGAAATTGGTTCAGTGGTTTCAGAGAAGAAACTGAAAATGTTCAAATGTTCATGCACGACGAATGTCGCACGACGGACGACGACGGACAAAAACGGATAGCAATAGGTCACCTGAGTTTACTTTGATAGTGTATCATTTTATTTTTTAAGAGAAGAAAATAACATACGATTCAAATGAACGAAGTCTCATTCCTCAGTACTATTACATTATTTTCAGACACTCTGTACACTGTTGGGCAAACCACCATTAATATAGAAAGACGCATATATAAATATGTATTTAACCCATTATGTATTTATTTCTAATACTTTGTTTAATAGATTTGTACTAGGGGCATTGTTTTTTCTCTTTATTTAAAATAAAACAAATTATTATATCTAACCCCCTGCCATTTTGATTTGGGTTTTATCACGGAAAAACAATTTGCGTGTCAGCAAGTCAGCAAGTGAATTATTTTCCGTATTTCACCAAAGTGAGCGAAACTACTTAACGGCGTATTCATTAAAATTGCTTTTGTTTTGAATTCACTTTGAAAATAGGAGATTTTAACTTGAAACCGGGTGTCATTATTCTGACTGAACTATAATCCTCTACAGAGAATTAATGTTTTACTTAAATCTCGCAATAATCCCAGTTATTTGTTTTCCGCTCTGAAAATAAAAACAAAGACACATACGGGAAGAGTTTCTTTTCTTTTGCTTAAATCACCTGATATCATAGCGAGATATTGTTTTTGTTGATAATGACTTAAAATTGCTCGTTTGTAGCCCCAGTGTGATGCCCTTATGTTGAGGACTACTGAGTTTATATAAATATTTATTTAGCAAAAGACATGCTTGATAAAAAAAACGAATGGATACGCGTTGTTTTGGGTACACAGTTAAGATGCAGAAATCGATATGATAAAATGAATTTGAGATGAACAGAAGTTTCACAGAATTTAGCCCCTTAAACGAGTGTTGAATTGGAGTAGCCATAATGTAATAATCAGTAGCCTGCCTCAGTTTAAAAAAATATCGTTCATTCTCTTAGGATTTCCTTTTGTATGGAAATAAAGGTTACGAAAATTAGTATATATATTTGCATAAAATAAATTGTATAATTTTTTATAATATTGAGTATTTTAAATACAAAATGGGTGGAAATGATCACAAAGGTTTCTTAAGATTTCTTGCTTATAGATTCACAATTCAACTAAGGAACACAACTAACAACAAAAATGAACACACACCTCTACTTCTAACTCTTATCTGTGATTGGTAATTTTGCAGATTTTACAAACAGGGACATCTAATTTGACCATCATTCTCCTTCCCCTTTTTTCCCTGACAAAAAATGAACAGATAACAACCTAGATCATCAAATAAATGTAATTAAATAATTATTTAATGGCTGTGCAATTTTTATACCCATTTTTTACAGCGGTCTCAGTGTCTCTTTTCATGAATCAGTCTTAATATTTCTGTTTTTTTTTTATTTGATGAACACAATTTTTTAAACTCAAAATGGAAAGGTGCTGCATTATCTTATCAGAAAATCTTTTAATATCTACCATATTTAGTCATACAGCTTGACAAAGAATGCTGCATACAGGCGATTCAAAAACAAGAATATGGTGACAATGTTTAAGGATCATGTAACAAGTACAAAAAGGAATTTGGAAATGCCTTCAAAAGCTATCTATAACCTGCTAAAGCTATTAGATAGGTAAAATGAGTGATATTCTGTTTATATGACTTGTAAACTTAGCTTTTTTTTAATATAAAAAACTAGATTTGATGCATGCACTTGACTTGAATAATAAATTTTAAAAAATGTCTTATCTATTCCTCTTTAACATATGTCTTAACAAATCATGTAAAATGTTGATTTAAACAAACATCAACGAAAAACATAAAAAGGCCTCACAAAGATTGATTGATTGATTGTATATTGGTTAACGTTCTTCTCGAGAATTTTTTCACTCAGATGGAAATAACACCACTTGACGGTGAAGAGCTGCACATTTTGTCCTATACTCGGCACTCAGGGCCATTGAGCAGGGAGGGATCTTATTCATGCCAGCACCTACTGCAACACGGTACCTCAGCTTGTACGGGTCTTATCTAAAGGAACGGTCTCCAGGTCCCATAGTTGGATTCGAACCCGCGACCCAAGGATCTAATCATTACTTCGCGGCTGTAGAGCAGACGCGCTAACCACTGCCCCACGCGGGCGACTCATCCCAAAGAGAGCATGTTCCTGGGTTACTGAATCAGTCATGAGGCACAGTATGCAGTTGACAATTTATTTTTTTTAATCATTTTGATTAAAATTTTATTACTTAAAACTTAATACAAACATAACGAAATATCTAACTTATTTTCCTTTTTTACACGCCATTCGCTCTAACTTTCTCACTCACACCCAAGCAGTTGATAGTTGAATATCATATGAAAATGTTCCTCTATCTGTATTGAGGTAATAAGCGGATACCGTTTTGTTGTTTACTTTGAGTTCACTAATAAAAATTGATTACATATAAAAGTTTTGTTTTGACTAACCGCTATGCCCATATAAATTGATGATCAATTGATAAACGTTTCTTGTAAATACATTTCTACGAATATTTATTACCCTTCATTATTTCTAAATCTTGTAAATATCTTTTCTTGAATCAGCTTCAAAATGATTTAGTGCATTTAAATTGAGAATACAAACAGTGATTGATTGAAAATTTCACATTTCAAAAGCATTTCGTTTTTTGTTTGTTTGTTTGGTTTTTTTTTATTTCATGCGAGTTTGTATTGGTTTTCGAAAAAATAGGGCTCTGATCATCAGAACAAACGAAACGCGAAGCGTTGAGTTTGATCTGATGATCCGCGCCTGTCAACGAGACGTGATATGGCCCTTCGGATCAAGTTACGGTAATAATGATAAATTTATTATATACCTCCTCACAACTATCAAAAGAGTTAATAATCTTAAGGAATCAATTATGTATTATTTATCCATTAACCAAAGCAAAAAGTCAATAAACTTTTTGATGCGCAACAACAATAACGTAATTTTTCTGCGTACCACGTCATCAATTTCAAAGAGTGGTTATACGGATTTAGAAAACCACAGTGTGGTGATCCGGAATGTCGGATCACGACGTCACATGATTGCGTAGAATCAACCGTAAAATTGAGTGATATAGAGTACTTAGATTTAAAACATGTTCTTTAGTATTGAATAAGAATGTAGACTAACTATCAATGTACACAATATACAAAAGTGTGTACTTCTTTTTTCTCTCTCTATTTGACACATTTCTTTTCCGTAGCAGTAAAATATTAGAGTCATTCCAAAGGTAAATTAAGAGAATTAAAAGCTTAACTGAGGATTTTTGTGTTTAACTTTTAATTTTTTCTAATATATATATATATATATATATATATATATATATATATATATATATATATATATATATATATATATATATATATATATATATATATATATATATATATATATATATATA
>PRKT01000204.1:816213-890282 GCA_003671525.1 Saccostrea glomerata
TCATTTGAAATGAATTTTTCTCAGTTGTCGTATTTGGGATTGCGCTGCATGGACATACCTTTGCTTACAAAAACATTAATTTATTTAAAAATAAAATTCATGATTTGTGGTTTATTATATAGATAGAAAAGATGATGCTAAATAGATGTTTTAAAATTCATTGATGTACCTAAACCGGTTTTAACTTTATGGCGCTGGTCCACGAACTTTTTAATACCTTTTCGTACAGGTCAAAGTTCACAATGACATCTACAGATGCGGTATCTTTGTTACGACATATCATGCATTAATAAGTAGGCTTTAATGTTATCTACACTCTGTCACAGGTGACAGTTTATCGTATAACAATGGAATAAAATTAACTACAAAAGATCAGGACAATGACTTGCGGAGTTACGAAAACTGTGGTGTATCATATCACGGAGGATGGTGGTACAACCAATGTGCCTATGCGAATTTAAACGGACAGTACGGATGGTCTGGTGAATCTGGTTGGCAATACACGACATGGTTTTACTGGAAAGGAACAGCTGAGACATTAAAACAGACTTCGATGATGGTTAGAAACAAAAACTAGAGTTTGTTTTTTAATAATCCTGAAATATTGATAATAATATTATACTGAATGCTAACTGGTGCTAAATTTTATCTCACTGGAGTGCGCACCGCAGTTCCATGATTCAGAGGATGGGGGGGGGGGAGGTATAAATATGTTTTTAAAGAAATGTTTCTCGACGAATTCACATGAAAGTATATTGTTGGTTATGTGCAGATATCCGATTTGCATAGTTCAGATTGCAAGTGAGCATAGCATGGCTGCTGAGTTAAATTTAAGACCAAGGTCATCGGATTTCTGCACAATATCAACAATATTACATAAACTAAGCAACATGTACCATAGTTTTGTAAAACTGACCACTTCTAAGTATTTTAGATGTAAGAATTTTCCATGATTGGTATTATCGAAAGTTGTACTTGTTTTTAAATTAGGCTTGTTGATTCGAATTGATTTTTTCCACAAAAACTAATTTGATTTTAATATTTTTATTTACCAGTTTCCTTGATCTTGTGACATGGTGTACGGTAGCATAGAAAGTCTTGTTTTTTTTTTATTAATTAATGCAATATTAATTAATAATATAAAGAAATTCGTACATTAAGAATAGATAGAATGCAATCTAACCCTCAATTATTTCAGAACTTTTTTGTATGTGATGTATCACGTTTTCCTTTTGGATATTTTAAATAGAATGATATTGGAATCATTTGAGAAGTACTTACAAACATAATGACAATATGATAATTTCTCACTGGTCATGATAAAAAAAAAACAATTTGGTACTTTTTTCATTTGTTAACGAAAGTCAAAGTCTAAAATGCAAATTTTCGATTCATGATTATCGTCATAAGTATTTGCTATAAAGTTTTATTTTTTTGGGGGGGTGGGGTTGGTCAGATTTGGACTATCTCATTTATACAACTAGAAGATCTCTGATCAATGTTTTAAAATCTCAAATTAATAAATCAATTCTTGATATTTAAATGAAAATATCATATAAAAATAAATGAAAAGATGGTTTAATATAAGATTAAGACTGGTTACTTCCCAGTGAGTTAACGGGAAAACCATTAGTTGTTTGTTTTTTTTCTTTTTCTTTCTTTCTTTTTTTTCTTTTTTTTTAATTGAATCGGGATTGGTATTTTTTTAGGCCTAGGTTTTACATTGATTAAACCTAGACTTATTTCTTTTTCAAAAGATATTGAATTTCCAAACCCCACCTTAATATCGGAAATAATTACCTACCTACCCAGTTTTAAAATTCCATATAATAAGAAACACTCATTTTTTGTCATCAATAAGATATTCTAATATAATTTTCTTGACTTGACATAAAAGGCTGATGTTTATCTAGATTTGACAGAAAACTCTGTGTGATGTTCACATTGATCCGTTCGTTAAATAGTCAAAATATTTTAACTTATTTATTAGGTCACCTGCGTCACTCAGGTGACCTATTGCTATCCGTTTTCGTCGTTCGTCGTGCATTGTTATGTTCCCCAAACGAAGTTGGGGAACATATTGTTAAGGTCTGCCGTTTCCAACGGAAGACCTTCTACTGATTCTGTTGGTAAAGATTATTAGGTCTTTCCACCTTTCTGTGGAAAGACCTATTGATTTCCTTCTGTTTCTTTTTTTCCTTTTTAGGTCTTTCCACCTTTCTGTGGAAAGACCTATTGATTTTCTTCTATTTTATTTTCCCGGGAGGTCGGGGGTCATTACTTACTCAAAATTTTAACCATTTTAATACTGGTTACTAAGATGCCTTTATAATTCTATAAAAGAAAACATACGGTATATGAACAATATCTATATATTGTAAACATTTATTAAACTTATGATATGTGTTACAATAAATTTCACCAAAATACATTTTATAAATTAATCATGTTACAAAATCCGAGCATTTTCAAACGTTTTGTTTTTTCACATGTGGTCATGAAATAGTCCAGAACATTACACCATTCCAAGATAATATGTAAATTTACAATTCACCAAAAGAATATTTTCCCATTCCCCCATGTACACACAGACATAGTTTCTTTCCAATTTTGATCCTATAACAATACCTTCAATTTGGATGTAATGTTTACTGTTGAAACTAAAATTATTGTATTCCAGGAGAGCATCCATCATTTCTAGAATACTGTCAGTGTCTACTTCTTTTTTCTGTCGTTCTTTTAGAATTTTTTTATTCAAAGTCTCTCTTTTTTTTGTATATTAGTAATGGAATATATAAAAAATTGTTATAAAGTATTTTCATTATATATAGGGAATGACGCAATCCTCGCCCTAACAAAGGATAAAAACCAAGAACTTCGAATAGATCTTCAGAGACATAACGGAGAACGGGCCTATGCTGTTTATAGCACATTTTACATTGGAGATGAAGACAGTAAATATACACTGACGGTGTCTGGATACAGCGGAACAGCGAGTAAGTAGTTTTATCGGCCAATTCTCTTCGAATGAGGGATTGTACAGACCGGTAAGAATGGTTTCAAAAGTTGCGGGAAGATCAACCTCCCAAAAAGTCTGACAAAAAAAACTTATAAATGTTTTAAATAATTATAGAAAAGATGGCACTATGTTCGAAGAATGAGAGATGTGTCAGCTGTATCATAAAGGGTTATTGAACTTATATTGGTAAAGATTGGCACTCGCAAGCTTGTGCATCTGTACAGTCAACGTTGCCAATATTCACCAATATACCAGTTTTTCAGGGGCAAACCTTCATAAAATGTTGGAAAAGGAAACCCCTCCTTCTTTTTGTCGTCATTTTCAATGCCTTATTTGTTTGGACAATCCATGTTTAATTTACAATAAAATGTCATAGAACTTCCAAACTGAGGTAAATTTCCATATTTTAGGGAAAAACAGTGTCCCAACACATACATGAATTCGGGGATTTTTGGATGAAGGAATGATATAGAGATAACGAACAGTATTCTTTGTCAAGTCCATAAAACAATACGAAATAGGAGCAGAGCAAACACGGACCTCCCAAACATCAGAGGTGGGATGGGATCAGGTGCCAAGGAGAAGTGAGCATCTCCTGCTGACCGGTCACATCCGCCATGTGCTCCTTGTCATGATCGAAAAATAAACTGAAAAATTCGTAGTCAATTCAGTGTATAAATAATGGACAAACAATTAGTATGAAAAACGTCAGTCAGCATTTGACTCAATGATGAATTGTATTTGCTGACAAGGTAATTGTATCGACCATAGAACTTACGAAATTCTGACTTCAAATGGGATTGCTGATATTCTCGTCTCATCAACTTGCTTGTCATTAATTTACCTCGTTTCAGAAATTGTTCATACGTAGAGCATGCCAGGGGCGTAGTATCAGGGGGGGCCAGGGGGGGCCAGGCCCCCCCACTTTTTATCCCGAACTTACGAAATGATGATTTTAAATGAGATTGCTGATATTCTCATTTGAAATGAATTTTTCTCAGTTGTCGTATTTGGGATTGCGCTGCATGGACATACCTTTGCTTACAAAAACATTAATTTATTTAAAAATAAAATTCATGATTTGTGGTTTATTATATAGATAGAAAAGATGATGCTAAATAGATGTTTTAAAATTCATGTATCAGCAAGTAATGTTTATATGCTTCAAATTCATTTTTATTATTAGAAATAATTAACTCATTGGTCAGAAAGTCAAACTGTCAAAAGGTATAGTTCGCTTGATTTGAAAAGGACCACTGACCACTACCGGTATTAAAAGCAACTGTGTATTGTAAGACAAATAAAATTAAGAAAATATGCATTAGTTAATCTTGATATTTTTGTAATGCTCAGTATATACATAAATTTACCTTCTGTCTTCATTGTTTAAGATGTCTAGCCTTCTTTTCTTCTTCCAGACTGTAAAACTTTGATGAGATCTTTCGCCAGAAAATGTTCATTGCTGTTTATAAATACACATTGTACCTCCAAACGTTAGAGAGTAGTTCAAGGGAAGTAATTAGGAAGCAAAAAATGCTTCAAAATGTAGAAAAAAGTAATCTTTACCTTTGAATTTCTTTTACATCTTTGAGTGTCCCATCAATATTTTACATATTTTGATATAATCAAATATCAGCCTTTCATAATTAATTATTACTAAATTTGTAATCAGTGTGCCTTTTTTGTTTTTAGCCTCCAAAAACTACACTAAACCAATCACATATCTGATATATTATAATGTGTAAAATGGCCATTTACTATTGAGAGATTAAATAAATTTGTAATCAGTGTGCCTTTTGTGTTTTTAGCCTCTAAAACTACACTAAACCAATCACATATCTGATATGTTATAATGTGTAAAATGGCCATATACTATTGAGAGATTAAATTAAAACTACATATATAATTACTTTAATCTGTAGTATTAAATTTAAATAATGAAAACATATTAAGTTATCTCTTTTCATTTCTGGACACAGTTTTTCCTGATAAGTACACGTTTTCAAAATTAACGAAATTTAGGATTTTGCACCCCGTTTCTATGGCAACCAAGGGTCTATTTCATAAACCCACTGTAGATTTTACAATCAATGACATAGTTGTTTAAAATTATTATTAAAAAATCAAAATGTTTTTCTATGCGTGGCCAACCAATTTTGATAATTACAGAGAATTGATATTAAGAATTAAGAAATGCGGGACGCACTTCTCTTAGGAAGGGGTTATGTAATGTAAATAGTAGTTACTTATTTTGAATTTGGCGCCATTAGTTGGTAGGTCACATGACTTCTCGCTCTAAGGGTATACATGTATAAATGTCACAGCGCTAGCGTCAGCACATTCAGTGTTGTCAGAAGCAAAACGTTGTGTAATAGAGGTTTGTAGGTAAGTCGACAGTTTCCCATAAGAAAACATGGATCAGGCATCCTTACTCTCGCAGGAATAGTTCGAAAAATCCACATTTGATATAAATAAAAGTTTCTTTAAGTGTTAATGTTGATTAGCCGAGTACTCATTAGTTGAGCACTCGTGAGAGCGGAAGTTTTTACTCATCAGTTGAGTAATATTTTAAGTAGTGTAATTTTGTATATAGTTTGTATATCTTAGTTATAATTTTTAACAGTGATTTGATTTGTTAGGTAATTAAGGGTAATCAATATATTTTAAACGAGAGGATCTCGTATCGCCTTATTTGTATATTTTGTAGGCGATTTTTTTTTGTGTAAACGTCGCCGTAGTAGTATATTTTGACAGGAGATTATTTTAAAGTATTATTTTTGAGTCTCTGTCTCAGTTTATTAACTGAGGGATCAAGTATCAGAAGAGAACACGTTACAATTTAATGGTATCTGAAAATCTTTAGATTTACTATATATTTGAAATACATGTACCTTCTTTAGCAGCTGAGAATGTTACTTTTGATATTTTGTTAATAGATTTCGAATGTGAACACGCAACCCCTTATGCACACAATAATAAAAAAAATTGTGGTGTATAACTGAGTGCTGTACTTGTTAATTAAGCATGAAATATATAAGGGATAATGCATTCAAACAAAAAAGTATATTTAACAAATACAAATCGAACAGAGCAAACACGGACCTCTCCGTATGATCAAGTGTCAGCATCCCTTGCCGACTGTCATTACTTATTGTAAAAACAACAACAACAATTTAGATTGATACATTTATTCTTTATTTTTAGAACAAACAACACACATTAGTTCCCTTCCCTCAACATATGGTGGACATTTTGATGAACCACATCGAGCTTCTACTAAATAAAATAGAGAGCTTTGTTTGTTAGCCTGACTGCCAAGAACAATGTCTGGATTCTTATCTACACACTTGTATGTTGTACCAGCGGGATGACCAAAATGCCCAGCCATGAGGTAGCCCTGATACTCGAGTGTCCAGCCTTCGTAGCAGTTTTTTCCTGCTAAAAAAGACAATGGAGAAATCATTTGAAGTACGATAGTGCATAGGAAATGCGTCCGGTCTATGGGGTGTACTCTTGTGAGGTGGACAGTGTTGTTGGTTTTTTGGTCTTTTTAAGTGGAATTTACCAGAGTACACACAATAGACCGGACGCATTTCCCAGAACCCCGGATGTCTTTCTTTACAGCTGTTTATAAACTTCAAATTAAACAAGCAACACTATTTTTTCTTTGTCCTAAGTAAGGGACAGATCGATCTCGTCCTACAAAAAGTTTATTATTCGTTTTGTTGGTAGTTATTAGCTGTAATTAGAAGGAAAATTATTTTCCAGAGGATTGTAGATATGACTATACATTATACTTACCGGTATATATATTGAGATGACATGAGGAGATAACGAAAAGTAATCAAAGTTAAAAAGTATATTAAAACAATACAAATCGGGAGCAGAACAAACAAATAATAAAGATCAAGCTTTCTGCATGAGAATTTTCTATCAGCAATACTAGCCCCCTACCGGCAAATGTAATCTGGTCCCGAAACCTAAACAAGACATAAAAATCAACATTAAAATTAATTAAATTAACAATGAAAGGAAATATTGTTAGTGAAAAATATCCCCATGTGCCTAATGTCTTTATGATACAAATCTGTAAATTTTCATGCACAAATAGTTATTAGAATTACTGAGGATATTCAAAGTCAAAATATTGATTTGAGTCTGTTCTCTATTCATGGTCTTGAGACCTAGAATACATTAAAATGCCATAATTCCGTCATAAATCTTTGAGTCCGAACAATTGCAAACTGTTATAAAATTCAGCAGGGTAAACTCAAGCTAAACTAACCATCTAAAAATCAATATCTTCAAGCATACAGAAAAAAAAATGAAAACCGTTACAAAAATTGAAAGGTCGTAATTCAATCTAAATGATTGAAGTGAAATGAAATGCAATCTTAATCTAAAGCTCAATTGTTAAAAATCAAGATTAAATATCTCATGCGCTGAGAGAAAAAAAAAATAACAGAAAACCAAGTAGTACAAATTTACAACCTTACAGAGGAACAACGATACTAGCAAAGAGATAGACAGACGCAAAGGAAACTTATTGTTCCTCCGGTTTCACGGGTGGGGGACTAATGAGAATACACGATGACAATAAATACCCACAATGAAGTGATGAGAATGTTTATCAAAATCATTAAATTTAACTTCCTCACCAGGAAACATTTTCACAGTGGATCTGTTTTCAAGAAGGCACACAGTACAGGGTATATCATGTTCATTCAAATAAGTAAAGCGACTTATGGAGCCACTCGTTATGTACTGTGCTCCATATATGTAAGCTTTATTTCCATCAAGTCCATCGATGTAGTCCCCCCATTCTGGATCCTTTGGCAAACAAAGAGAATCCACTGCTGCTCCTTTATGTGTAAAATATGACCCTCCAACGTAACCTATAGGATTTCCATTGACTTTAATAACGGGAAGCTAATGTGCAATCATTAATATCGGTCATATATATATATTGTTATGTTTATTATAATTAAACTTTCCTTCATCTGCAACGAGTAAACTTTACTTTAAAATCTCTAAGTATAGTATTTTAAATAGATATATATTTTTAAACATTCCGAAAACATGAAATGAACACAAGAATTGAATTTAAAATAATCATTCCAAACGCTACATTTATTCACCGGAATAAACAAGTTTTGCTTTGGAGGGACAGGTCTTCTTTCCCCATCTTGTGTATACAGCGTTTCTGTTTCCTGAGCCTACAAGTGTTTTTTTTAGGAACATTTTAATTTTTATTATTTCATCGACTTATAAATATATATCAGGACAATACATATACCTTTAAAATAGTGTACATTATCATTTAACTGTTGTTATTATTATACCCTCATTTTGCATGCTTGCATTCACTTCCTCTTTAAACGTTTTATTGATTCCCAAATGACGTCAGTGAAGCTTTTGAATTCCCGCCTTAAAGCTTCCATCTGATATACTCCTAGAGCAGATGACAGTTGTCCGGTTAGATAACCCTGTAACATATCCTTGCAACTTCCGTTCTGTGTCTCCCCTTTTGCAGTTGAAAGAAAAACAACCAGGGCTATATAGAACGTCACCATCTAAGAAAGAAATAACGTATAATTTTCATTATGAGATATTTTACAAAATAAACTGTCCTGTCCAATGAAATTAGCGTCGAATACTATTATAAACCGAGAAGTATCATAGTTTGGAATGCTTACAATTCCAAACAATACTTGCATCCTACCTTTGCAATCAGTATTTCATAAACAAGAAGTATAGATTTTATTATCTGTCAAAGTATATATGTTAGTTTATCTTTTTTCAATATATATAATAATTCAAAATTTGAAGATTAAAATATGATATCAACCTATATCTTTTTTCTTGCATTTAAACACGGAAAAAATAGATTTAAATGTAATTTAACACCTATGTAAAATTGATGGGAATGTACTTGAACTCTTTTGTCTCATGAAGTAAAACAGATATTTTACTTACGTATAGTTATAAGGTTGCTGCAAATTTTGAACACTCAGTATTTACAGTCATTGAGTAGCGAGAGATCTTTCTCGTGCCAGTACTCTACTGTGACAAGGGACCTCGATTATACGGTCTCATCCGAAGGACCGATCTCCACGTCCCAGAGTGGGATTCGAACCTGCGATTAAGGACCGTCTCCTTAGTCCAGGATTATAGAGCAGACGCTCTAATCACTGCGTGCCTCGATTTAAGAATTATTATAGTACGTAAAGTGTTGCGAAATCATCGTGTTTTGTTTTGCTTTAAGTTGTGTTGTAAGTTTCATTAACGTCTTTTTCTAGAAATATATTCAAATATGTAACAGAAATTTCAAAATTGACATCCCATCTTTTTTCACGATAACAGGAATAAAGCGAGTCAACATCTCAATGGACTTCCCATGTATAATTGAAAATACGTTGTCTTATAACATCTAAATGTCGATTTTTAGGCATCACCAAATGCCTTTTACTTCTCCTGAAGTAGATTTTAATTACCTTCTCCTTCAGATGAGTATAAGTCTGCTTACAGACTTAAGTTTTTAAATATGATATGATTTTAAAAAAGAAAAGGATTCTAAAGTACATCTTTATGGAATATTATACTTTTTCGATTCAACTTAAATTCCCAGACTTTGACAAATTGTAAAAAGAGGTATATTTTATTAAGAATATGATTAATGAGTTAATTTAATTATATAATATCATTATTCTCTATTTGAAATAGAATAGAACTAATATTACATGTACAATGTATCATATGTAAATCATCAGATTAAAAAAAATGCTAAATAATGTAAATAAAAATCTGCATGTACATCTGCATGTTAGAGTCAACAAAATACACACATTTCTTTATTTTTCTCTCTTGACATCTCTCTTTTAATATTTATGTAGATTTAACAAAAAAATATTGAATTATTATCGATGTTAAATTTCAAAACACTCAAAGAAAATAATTTTAAAAAAAATTTGGATTTATTTTCCTCAAAATGAAAATAAAAAGATATGTATTAGAAAGCAAAACTATAAGTCACTCATCAACTACTATTTATACACAGTATTTTAAACAAAAATATTTCAGAGAATGGGACAAAAAAGTCCAGAATGAATGCAAAGTTAAAAAAATGCTTCATTATGAAACAATTAATCTGTTTGATTATGAAACAATTTATTTAATATCCATTATTTGGAAGTCTTATTTCACTTTTTAAATTTTAATATAACATTTGAAATATTATTGTAATAAGATTCAATAATAGATATAATGATAAAAATGAATTGATACTTGTATATATAATTTCGTTTCAGTCGAAATCAAAAAGTCTAGAATAAAATTTTTCATGAGGAATTGTTGTATACTAACCTTGCCAATATAGTAAACATCAAATTATAGGCATTGAAAAATTTGGTTAGCTTAATATTTATTTGTAATATTTTATCAGAATATTTCAGGATTTAGATCTAATAAAATTAGATCTTCCATCAGCTCCTCATTTTTTAATACGTTGCGAGGCGACATATACAAAAATCGGGGGAAGGGGCGGATATAAAAGAAATGCGGGGGGGGGGGGGGGGATGAAAATCTAATTTCATTTGATTGTATCAGATTGTATTCAAATCAGATTTTTAAGGACTTCTATGTTGAAGGACATCTGACATTCCTCCTTAACAATAGTTAATGCTTTGTTAATAAGTAAAGACGTAAAGATAGATTATTGGTATATATAACTTCCATATGCAGGTATTTATTGTTTTATTGTTGCATAAGTCAGGGAAAGTGACATTTGAAAAGTTAAAGTAATTACGTTTATTACATAGCTTGGTTGTTATATTGCCATTAATATTCTTTTCACGTTAAATGATCAAATATGACACAGATTTGTCAGAATCTATGGTATCTTTTACTAGTATGTCAAGCTCAACAGGATATATTGTATCGACATAAGAATGGAAATTACCATTGCTAGTTGAGAATACGTCGATATATCTAAAAGTAAAAGTAAAGTATCAGGCAATGGCAAGTGTTTTCTTCTTCTTAAGATTTTCGGCATTATGAATTTTGCTTTATATTAGTACAAAAATATGTCGGGGGGCAATTGGTACCAATTAGAATTCTCATAAATTGTTGGAAGACTTGGTCTCCAAAAAAACATAGATATTGTCAATCGGGAATCAAGCACCTTTTTTTATGTCAACTTCAGAGTACTTTTCTTTACAATCAGAATGTGCTTTAACAAAATAAATTTGCAAATGACCAATGATGAGGTAAGTAAATTTACGAGTTCCATTTTTATTAAAAAAGCACCTGTCATTGATATCAAAAAGCCTGGACGTTAATTTATCGTGATGAATGGTTGTGTATAAAGTTAAAATGTTCTAGGTTTTTAATGTGTTGATTTCAAATCTAGTGACGTCTAATTGTCCAAAAATTCCTTGTAAATTATAAGAATCCACATCTGATTTACACCACTTCTTAAGGACATTGGCAACGTTTCTGGATTTTGTATAGAATTTTTCAAGAACTTTTGAATAGGTTTAATGGTACCAAACATGTTCAATTCTTGCCCTTTTTACCCATCAATCCAGCCTTTCTTTAAAGATTTTGTCAAATCAATGTTTTTACAATTCTCAATGCATTTCCCATGTAAAATGTTGATAAAATGGTCCTATATTATTTTTAACATAAGATTTTTCTAAAACCCATTTATTTCATAAAGTTTACACATGAAATACATTGTTGAATCTTCATTTCTGGTGACAAACATATACTTTGGCTCAAATTGCACATATAGAAACAAAATACAGAAATGTCAGCACTGTTCTTTGATTTTGAGTTACTTCCCTTAACATCTAATTATTATTCATAATGACCAAGAGACTGGTTGTTTGTTTCTATACTATAATTTACTTTATTTGAAAGGAACTGTCATTAAACATTTTTGCAAGGATTTAGTATTAACTTTTAATGATGCCTCCTTCACAAAACCCATAGAATCGTTCTCAACTGGTCTACGTAGCTATCACCACTCTCAGCATAATTATGTCACTTCTTTGCACTTCCCAGCATACATGTACTTATTCTAAATGACGACCTGTTGACTGTCTGCCCCCTCAGCACAATGTAAACAAACCCACCTCTGCTATTCTTTTATTATTGTAGAGTTGAACATATCAGATAAAAACGCACACGTGCTTTTGTTTACCTCTCAGTCTGTAACACACGCTTTATTGGTTTTCACCGCCTAGAGAATTCCATACGGGAGATCACTCTCAATGACTATTTTTATAATTGAAAAAACCTGGGTATAAACCTTTTTTCTCCGGAAACCCTGCGTTGCCAATGACCTTAAATATATTGTTGCAAAGTACTCTTGAAATTTCTCCTTCACCTCTGTTAATATCTTAGTGAGAGGTAAAGAAAGAGACTTGGTTGAACATTTAGTGTAATGTATCTTTGTTTGTAAGGATTATTGTGAAGTTTTGGCATCAAATAAAGATATGGTATTTCAAATTAGTTTTGATTCATTGGGTTATTATTACATGTATTAAGAACAGACATCTAATTTTGAAAAAAATTCCTTCCTTAGAAAGGGAGCTATGATATTGAGTATAAGTTGGATTATCACTTGTAGAACTAAATCTAAGTTCTTTTACAATACAATTTATATAATTACCTCTACAACAGGGATGGGGTCAATTACATAGGAAAGTAATTAATTAAATTACAATTACTTTCCCAAAACCTTCAATTAAATTACCATTACCATAACATGGATTTTGAAATGTAATTAATTAAATTACAATTACTTAGCAAATATAATTAATTAAATTACAAATCACATTCAAGAATACACGTATGAAAGTAAATAGTCATGTATATTCCTTTACATTTGTAACAGATTATTTTACAACATTTTTTACAATAATATTATTAAAAGCTTCATACATTTTTCAAATACTGTGTCCCCTAACCTAATATATCTTCGATTAATTTGAAAATTTTCCTGCCATGCAAAGATTCTTTCCTTTGGGGTATTTGTGAGAAAAATGCATACATGTAGATACTGACTAGTAGAAAGTTTACAGATGGTTTTACCTTAATTCATGTGTTTAAATTTTGGAATCATTTTTAAGCTTTCCCATAAACAAGTGATAAATTTATGCTAAATGTACTTTTGATGCTTTAATTGCCTTTATATTTCCTTGTTTCAGCGTCATAGGTTTACCTCAAAATGTGGGTATTTGAGTTATTCTGTGCCAAACTACAATTTAATTCAAAGAGTATGTATAAAAACACCAACAGACTAAGTCAAAGGTGTGAAAAATGTTTATTTAGGAATAAGTATATGACCCCAAGACTAATTAGCACCTGTTAATAACTTCCAACACAAGCTGAAGATATGGGCAACAAAAGGATTATAAGCCATTGGACTTCTTATTTTCATATGGATTAATTAATTAAAAAATCAAAATATGAATTTTATTTGTAAACTTTACAAAGATTTATTTGATTTAAAAGTTGTTTTTTTTTCAAATGAAAGGGGACGTTGTTTTAAACAATTGACATAAAAAAGGAAGTTCTTTTCGAGAAATTTTACTATTAAAATTTTTTGTCCAAATTATAAGTTATTAGCCTTTAATAACAAATGTTTATGAAATTGAGGGAGTGGAGACTATTTTTCATTTATTTAAAATCAGTGTAATTGAAAAGTATTTGTGAATAACATGCCTTTTTGGAAAGTAATTAATTAAATTACCATTACTTGTAATTGAAAATTTGGTTAATTACACATTACTTTCAATTACATCAAAATTTGTAATTAATTACAGTCAATTACCATTACACATTAATTACCATTACCCCATCCCTGCTCTACAAACGATTGATTGATTGATTGTATATTGTTTAACGTCCCTCTCGAGAATTGTTCACTCATTTGGAGACGTCACCGTCTGCCGGTGAAGGGCTTCAAATTTTGACCTTTACTCGGGACTCAGGGCCATTGAGCAGTGAGGGATCTTTATCCTGCCAACGCCTGCCGCTGACACGGGGCCTCGGTTTTTAAGGTCTCATCCGAAGGACCCCTCTACAAACGAAGACAATGTTGTAACTTACTGTGTCAGATCAGCAGGGACTAGTACGTGCCGATCATGACATTAATTTACGCAGGATTGTTAGGGCAGCACATGGATCAGAATTCGGCGAACTAACACTTTTTTATAATTATGTAACACTAATAATTCGCAAAAGTCAAGGATAAAACTTTTGCTATAAATGCATAGACTTCAATGGGACTTGTACTACAGGAAGCACTTAACCACGACGGCACCACGTGACGTCTATAATTAGAAAATATACCTTAATGAACAAGTAAAAAGTTCAACACTACCCCGGAGATAATTGATTTCAATTTGTAATAATAGTTATGTAAAACATCTCTGAACCACGAAAAGTGCTGCTAGATTCCCACTGTCCTATCACAAAAATAATAATTTAACACTATAGGACGCCCAAAATTTATACATTCTGTTCATAACATAGGAAAAAAACGCATCAATTTCAGTGAGCCATACGATTCTAGCAGCGCTTTCAAAAAACAATAGAATAAGAACTTTAGATAGAAACAAAAATTAAGTTTCAAAGTATGCGGTCTAGTGTTGAACTTTTGCATCTTTTTTGTTACGAACGAAAGTGTAAAAGCTGGTCGGCAAGTAAACATCCTGCCTGCTTTAATTTTAAGAAGAAATTGTCGAATTATATTTGCATACCTTATTCGTAAGCTTTATTCCGATATGAATCACACATGATATTTATTCCAAATGCTTTTAAACTCCGATTTCTTTATTTGTTAACATGAATTCTCGTTACGTTTTACTTTCACTCTGCTACTGCATGATCAACAGTTATGACGTCGCGGGTTTGGTATTTAACCCCTGTGTTAAGTACAGGGACCCAGAAAAGACAAAATTCCGTTTATATTATGCATTTGTATATTTTAATTCATTTTTACAACCTCAAATCAATCTTAGATATCTATTTTAAGAATTTTTGTAGCTCTAAACTTCACGTCATATAGCTTACTATGACGTCATATCATATAGACAAGTAGAATATTTGGTTCTAATTTAATTTTGTTTGTATTCTAGTCTCTAGTATGTTGGATAAAACGAACAAGGTTACTTTCACAATTTTTCTTTTTATTTTCCTTGCCAATATATATAATTTGTCTCGATTCAAGAAACATTGTTGTACATGGAGCGACGGGGAGTCATCGTGCTTTGTTCTGTTTAAAGTTGTGTCGTAAGGTTATATTACATTCTTTTTCTACAAATAAATCCAAATATGAAACAGAAGTGACAAACTTCCTGGATTCCCACTTTTTATTTCAAGTTCCTTGGTATAAAAAAATTAGGTTGACAAAACATTTGCGTGTACATACACAAAACACGTGAGAGTAAACAAAATGTACACCTCCTAACACCAATCTCCCTTTTAATATGATATATGAACATATCAGAAGACATTATACAATTATGGACTTCAGTGTAGGTCGATATTTGGTAACAGTGGCTGCAACGTTATTGTTGACAAACCAATCGTGTAGAATCGATCGTTTATCGTGCGCGATCGTTCGTGTAACGTGCGAGATCGTGCGTGTATCAGACTCGATCGTTTGCGGTTTTAATCGTGCGTGATCGTGAGTTTTGAAACGTGTAAATTTCGTTTTGTAAGTTTTTATCGGAATGTTATTTGTTAAAGAAGTATTTTGTTTGTATTTCATTTTAAAATCAAAATAAAATGAATGAAGCACAATTTACATAATTGAATATAGAACGATCTACATGTATTTATCGCTTGCAATCGAACAATATAGTAAGTCGCACAATATTATGTTCTTGTCAAAGAGCGTGACTTTTTGTGATAAACCGTACCTAGATGTTTAACGGTTTTTACTGATCATCATTCTTGTTTACTGCTTATTGGGGTCAATATATTTTTAAAATTTTGAAATAATTAAAAATAAATATATTTTTTTGAATAAATAAACATTTCTCAAAGTTACACAAATGTTTAGTCGGCGAATGTACATGCACACGACACGATTTCGGGGGTTTTGTTTATCAGACTGTTGTTTATCACTAGGGCTAACTTTTAATTGATTTAAAAAAAATGAAATAAAATAATTGGCAATTCATTTTTAGAATTAATAAGCATATTGAATCAACAGAAATATAAAGATTTAACTTGTAATTAAGGTCATTCGAACGATGCCGCCATTATTTTCCCAATTGTACAATGTACATGTATCCCCTTTTCTGCATAATATTATGAAATCCAATTCAATCAAAATATACGCTCCACCTACTACTATCTTTTGAGATAGAACGGAAAAAATCCGTTTTCTTAAATCGAAGAATTACCTATATAATTATTTATGATCTAAAATAATAAATAAATCTTACATGTATTTAGAACCAGAAATACATCCGTTTCCGTATCTTTTTTTTCAAACTCGATGAAATAAAATAATTGATAATACTTTGAAATCTTAAGTCAGTAAGAAGCCGTATTTTGTTTTGAAAATATCGATTCCTAAATATTTTTAACTATTTGAGTGAAGAATCGTGCGTTTGCGTTAGCAATCATTTAAGATCGTGTAACGTGTAGAATCGTGTGCGTGAAGGATCGATCGTGTAACAGGTTTGATTGTGCGTTAATCATGCGGAATCGTTCGTGTAACGTGATCGTTCGTGTAAGTTATCAACAATAACGTTGCAGCCACTGTATAAGAAATCATGGCATTTGATATTGACCGAAGACTCAGAAAGTGATAGCGACCGAGCCTGCGAGGTCGCTATCATTTTCTGTGTCTGAGGTCAATATCAATTGCCATGAGTCCTTATAACCAGATATTGACCGTTCACTGAAGTCCATAATAGTTATATTATATAATCACTCAAAGTGAATGCACTGACACAGTCCTAACTAAACAGACTTGGCTGACATTACATCACAATTGTTAAAAACACGCTTCTCATACTATGACGTCACGTTTTACGTAACTTCAGTGCAACCGAAGGCTGTGTCGTGCGTTATCATTTTCCGCCGATGCGCTTTCCCTTCGTTATCACAAAAGGAGGAATATCACGTGACGTCCTTTCAGCCAATGAAAATTGCGAAAATAATCATCTTAGATAACATTATCGTTTATAGGTAACATTGTTGTGAAATTCCACATCCTCTAAGAAAATAACTGAAAAAAGAGAGAGAATATCGTTAGATTTATTTTCATCAGATGAAGGATATGGGGATAAGGAACAGTATTCAATAACAAAGTCCATAAAACAATAAAAATTATGACCAGAAAACACGGACCCCCAAAACATCAGAAGTGGAATCCGGCGTAATGGAGGAGTGCGCATCCCCTGCCGACTGATCACTCCCACAATGTACTCCTTGTCATGGTCGGGAAATAAGGGGGAAATACGTCTCGTCAATTCAGTGTATAAATAATGGACTAATAATAAGTATGAAAAGCGTCGGTAAACGTTTGACTCAATGACTCTTGTTTCATCATATTGTTTGTCAATAATTTACCCCGTTTTAGAAATTGTTCATACGTAGAGCATGCTCTTGCGTATCGATTCAACTGAGATACAACTCCGTATGCAGGTGATGAAGGTATATTGCTGCACAAGTAAGGAAAGTTGATGGTAGAAAGTTAATGACATCACATTTATCATAGAGCTTGGTTGTCAGATTACCATTAACGTCTTTTTCAACTAAAAATTTCAAATAGGAAACAGATGTCCATAAATTAGCCCGCCCCTTTTTCTAGCCTAATCAAAGCTGCGAATGATAACCATAGCAATAACAATTCAAAAGTAATGGTTAAGGTACAATTTAGAAATTTTTTGGTAAAAGTTGCTAAAACGCAAAGGTCAAAGCCACAAGGTAAAATTGGGTGGTTCAAAGGGCTCTTGTAATAAGGAATACACCTTTGAAATTTTCAAACTATAACCCTCACCCACTGAAAAGTTATGGAAAGGGTTAAAGTAATTAGGGACAAACAGACAAACAGATCATGATAGAACTATCATTAAGAGTTGCGATTTCAACGCTTTATGTCATGTAAATTATTGAATAAATGGTTAAATTCGATAAGCGGTTGAAAGTGTCAACTATTAATGCAATAATTTATTGCAATAATTGCAACGCTTAATAATATTACTATTATTGTTAAAATACGTATGCTAATGCATGTTTACTGATATATTTTCCTTCCCTTTCATCATAGTGTCATATCATCAAAGTTTATGGACACTTTATTACAAGCAAGCTCGTGCTTTTTTACAGCAACCTCGTGCCAAAATTCACAGATTCAAGTTCAATAACCGATTGAATTTCATTTTAATATTCACCAATTGCAAGGTCATTGAAAATGTTGCAGCATTGTAACGTCACCGGATGAAGCTGTGTATCTATAAATGTAGCAGGGAAAATGTTAGACAAGCCCAGTGCAGGATTAATCTTAAAACTTGTCGGTACATGTATCTTTCACATAGCCAAGGGAAAAAAGTTAAAAACTATGATTTTTTATCATTTTTTTTTCATTTTTCTACAAGAGAAATTATTTAATGAACATAAAATCGTCATGCAGCACCCGGTGTCTTATTTGCTAAATTCCTGTCTTTATAATAAATCATTATGGACTATTTCATTGATGCTTCGTGATAAATAACTATGCAGGTCTAAAACGTTTGTAGATCATGTCTTCATCAATTCACAAAAAATAACTTAATAACGTATGTTTACAATATTTTTAGCAAGTCTGACCATATACACTAGTCTTGTCATTTAAAAAAACAATTAAGCTTGTTCTTTTTTCTGACATCATTGAAATGTTTTTACTCATCCCAAGGTACATGTAGTTCAGGAGAATGTGAATTGTCAATTCAGGAATACCGCTTAGAAATCATAACCCCGAACTCATTGATTGCCCTAAAGTGCAAAAAAAAAAATGACGGCATCTTAACATCCAGACATGTCTTAAACTTATAAGAACCCGACGCTCTTAATGAAGCATTTGGTCAGTTGCTCTTTTGTTAAATTAATTAAGAGTGTTTCGGCAGTATAAATAGCACATGTCATTTTATAATTGTGATACGGCCTGTCATCATCAGGGGTCTACCGTATGCATAAATCAATCAATTTCTTTGAACTTCATTTGATTTTTATTTGGATCTAATGATAAGATCGCCAATATTCTTGTGTTTGCTGTATGCCACCATAGGGGGTGTTGTGAATAATTCTTTGCATACATCGTCATCTAGTATGTAGTTCCAATATTTCTTAAGTCGTTTCCTTAACCCCTTTATACGTGGGTTAAACTTGATGAACAAAATGTTGGGTACATCCTTTTTGTTGTTTTTCTTCATGGAATTTTTTAGAAGATCCATTCTATTTGCATAAATAGTTTCTTGCATAATAGGTTCAATTTCTGAATGTTTATAACCTCTTTTTTCGAGATGAGTTTTGAAATCTCTAAAGATAACTTCCAGTGCAGCTAGATCACAAGTATTTCTCAGATGTCTGGTACATTCTCCTTTAATTAGGCCCTTGAAAACTGATGGGCTATGAGCACTTTCCCTGTGCAAGTATTGGAAGCTGTTAGTAGGTTTGATATATGAGCGAATGTCTAATCGCTGGCTATCTAAGAATATTGTCCCTTTGTAAATAGTAGTGTCTAAGAAGTTGACACTGTTGTGAGATATTTCATAAGTAAATCTCAAATATTTATGACAAGAGTTCCCTATGTCAAAAAATTCTTTAATATCATCCGGGCTTCCATTAAATAGGATAAAGCCGTCATATCTAAATCTGCCGTGATAGATAAGTTTGTCGGCATGTTGAAATTTAGATATTACATCATCAGTGATGTCTTTCATACGTATATCAGTAATTTCTGGTGACGGGCGTGCCCCCATCGCCGCGCCTATAATTTGTTTGTAGTATCGTCCATTGAACTCGAAAAAATTATTTTCAAGTATACATCTGAGAAAAAAGATAAGATCAGAACTGCAAGGTCGAGGTAATTCCAGATTAGAATTGTCTGCTAAATATGCTTTCTCAACAGAATGTAGCAATTCATCAAATTCCATATTGGTGTACATGCTAGTTACATCATAAGTAACCAGGATGACATTTCAGGTACAATCAAAGATTCAATTTTTTGTATAAAGTCCGACGTGTCTTTGATGTATGACTCTTGCATGACGCAAGAAGGTAGTCTCTGATCGCACGTCTGATGTTTCGGGGGTCCGTGTTTGCTCTGATCTTATTTTGTATTGTTTTATGGACTTTGAGACTGAATATTGTTCGTTATCTCCATATCCTTCTTATAACACGCTACACTATAAAGCAATTGTTCAAAATGAATTATTTTCTAATCTAATTTAGTTTATTACACACAACTCCCCCTTTAAATAAATTTATATAATTTAAGATATTTCTATCTTAATTCTCTTTTACTTTTTTAAAATACAGGTGCTTTATTACTTTTTCTCTGGTTTTAAGTTTCTTTATTTTAGACCATTGTGTGCTTCCATAAGAAGAAGTGGTCTGGACAAAAATGCTAAAATAGATCACGTTCTGCTATTCATGGTTCTTTATACTCATTTAGAAGACAGCAATGCCTTATATTGAACCCAATTTTACAATTTAACAGTGCAAAATTTAGACATTTTAAGAAATGGTTGTAGTGAGAATATGAATGCACACTTCACATTTTTTGGATTTTTTCAGGCTCTGCTGAATTGTGTAGCTGTGCAGTTCTATGAAGCATATCAAAAGCCCTTTTCTGCAAAAGTATAAATTATCAACACAAAACATGCATTCAATTCATTTTTATTGTTTCTTTATCCCAAGGATTTGAAATTTGATCAAATTATATGGTACAGTCTTTTGACAAATTGTTAACATTTTGTTCTCATTCCACCTAATGTGCCCGGACACCCCCTTAATTATTTAAATGATTGCAAATTAAGGACCTAAACGCTCACTATCAGCGGTTTTTCAGATTTCAGATTTACGTTTGAGATCGATCTCAATGATAAACCTGATGTACAGTAATGTTCTTAAAAGAAAATATAATTTAATATACTAAAATATCAATAATTTTAGGGACACAATCTTTCGTCGATCAGTAAATAAAATCATATCACGGAAATGAAAACCCGAAAGTGATGATATTTTCTTACTTCAAAAAGGTATGTTTACTAAGTAATATATTACTTTTTTTGCAAACTCAATTGCATATTTTTTTTTAACATTTAATTGTTTTGACAGGATCATGGTGATTGATGTTTACATCTAAACTTTATAAGTTGCATAAATACTTATCCAGGAAATGTTTATCGAAACTATTTTGTAAATGTTCCTCATGGACATTCAAATATGTTAATAGTGACTTTAATTGGGTAAAGCAATAACCAATTAGATTGAGGTTTTATTTTCCGCTGATAACATAAGAGTTCATAAAATTCACTCATAACGTACATTACATGTATTTTTTATTTTTTTTTATATTTAGATAATTTAAGATTTGAGCCTAATATAATTTGTAACATAAAACCTATGAGCTTTTGCCCTGGATTTATTCTGAGTCGAAATCTCCACGAAAAAAAAATAGAGTTACGTTTAGAGAGGCAATTTGAAAGATTTTCCTATCAGCACAATAAATTGGCTATTTAATGCATCTGTAAAAGGACTTAAAATGTTACAAATTATTTTGTATAAATGTTGTTGTGAGACAAACTCCTCTAAAAATAAATTTGTGATTCGCTTTTTGGTAACAATAGTGCCTCAATGTCTAACATGTAAGTGTTATATATACTAGACTTACAGTTCTTCAATAACGACTCTAAATGATATATGATGAAATTATTTTTAAAATTGTGTATATCTTTGCAATTTTACAAATATAAATGTGCATTAAATCTGCATATTCTATATTACATGATAGTGAAGATCTATTGGAATCTGTTAAACTAATTTTAAACAGTTTTTCATAGATAACATTCTATTATGAAAAAATTCAAAATCAAGTTCAATAATATCAGGAGGTATAAAGCTTTATTTCAATACAATCCATCTTTTATCTTTTTATCAAGTTTAACTGTATCCTCTAACTTTAATTTCTCTTTCCAATACTCGTTTGACACCGGAGGTTAAAACAATTTTTGTATAAATATGTTGTAAAATATTTTAACAGTGCCAGAAAAAAATACATATATATTTTTTTTATTTTGCGCACTTAAGGTATGTCACTCGTGACATTTGCTATATCAAGTATATTTTTGAAAAGTACTTATGATCATAAAGTATGATTCAAAAAGAGAAAATAAGGGTCAGTGTGCATCTTACTTAGCTACGGTACAATTAAGTTGATTTTTGCAATTAAATTTTAACTCTTTTAGTAATCTTTTTATCCTTTATAATATTCTCTTTAAACCTTTATAATATTCATCAGATGTAGCAATGACTATAATTATAATATCATTTCACATAAATATGTTGAATAATATTTATCATTGCCTAAATTAATGCGCGTAAATTATTGTGTGACATTTTTGAACTAAAAAGTAACAAATTTTGGTTATTTAAAATCTAAACAGACAATAAAATATTTTTGTATAAGCTTTTACAAGTTAAGTCCTGATCAGTTTCAAGTATCGAAAAGTTTAAAATGATAGATAAAGAAAAGGAAAAAGGGGTCAGTGATGTTAATTGGAAATATTTGTCAAAATATGCTATTTTCACGCAAAAAGCAGTGTATATTTTATATTGACTTCTTTAACATATCTTCATTTCTTGGCAAAGTTTGTTGATAGAAGGTGTAAAAGAACAATATGCGGTATTAACCAACATTTGCCACCGAGCGCATGTGTGTTCAGGATAAATATTTTGATATAATGTGTAGAATGATAATATCAATGAAATATGTCAATATTGTTCCTGAACACACATGCGCTCTATAAATTTTAAAGCTTAAATTGTTGAAATTTTGTCCATTTTGTCCTCTTTCTGAAAAAGGATATAAAATCGGACTAGTTTGTGACGTCATAAAAACAGAAATTGTGAATACACTGCTCTGGAACTATAATATTTTCTGTTAACTTATATTTCTCGTACAATTTATTGAATTCAGCACATTTCAGGAAGTTTTCAAAATTTGACTTTTGTGGGGGCAAACATATGCAATATACCGCATATAGTTCTTTGCTGTAAAAATATATATTGAGACCCATACTTAATATTCTAGCATATCATTACGGAAAATATTCTCTGAGTAAAAGTATGCTAGGCTAAAGATCTAAGATATTATTATAATGATTATACTTTTAATTAAATAAATGCACAGATTTGTAGAACTTTCTGCCAAATATCCTTCCATCATAAGAAATAGTCCCTCATAAATTTTGCTTCTTTGTAAATTTTTGAGCAGTTTTTCATTGAATGTTGAACAATTATTATTGTTTAATTGAAATATGTGATAAAAATTTGATTATAATAAATAGTTTTGAAGTAATAGGATCTGCTTTAAATTTTCTTTAAAGCTAACGAGTGACATACCATAACGAAAAATTTCGCAAAAATATATTATTCCTGTAAACACTATTTTGAATAACACCTTTCCACTCTTCTGGAATAATGGACAATAATATTGAGTAGCCATTTTAGTTATCTTTACATTAATCTTACACGTATTATTTCAACAATGAATAATGCGGGTAAAAACCAGGTATTACTTCAAAGGAAATGTCTCGAATATGTGTAATACCAGCTTCAATTAACCAGGCTTTATTTTGTTTGACCATTTTGAAATTCAAAAATAAAAAGTAAACATCCTTTATATTTTCATCATAATCAATATATGTACCATCCCTCAATGCATACATTGCACTTAACATATCTGAGTAAAGAGATGGTAAAAATTTAATTCTCTTTGATTCAGTTGAAAAAGATGATTTATTGATTTTATAGTGTTTAACGTCCTTCTCGAGAATTTTTCACTCATATGTAGACGTCACCTTATGCCGGTAAAGGGCTTCAATTTTAGATCTATACTCGGCACTCAGGGCCATTGAGCAGTGAGGGTTCTTTATCGTGCCAACGCCTACCGTGACACGGAACCTACGTTTTTAAGGTCATATATGAAAAACCAGTGACTTTCACTTCTAGTGCTGAGAGCTTGGCGAAGGAATAGTCACTACGTATGTTTACGTCTTAGGTATGACACGAACGAGATTCGAACCCGGGCATCCCAAAAACGAAGCGAACCTTCTACCACTTGGTTACCGTGACTGGTCATTTGTAAAAGAAGTATTTCAACTCCTCCTTTTTTTAAAGTCACAGATTTTTTTTTTCAATTAAAAAATAGCATATGTCTATCTATTAGTAATGTATTTATAAAAGTAACTTTTCCTTGTATTATTAATATTCCTCTAAAGTTTGCTTAATATTTTGTATTTTTATTCTCCAATTCAAATTTTTACATTTTGATTTGCTTCTACCAAAATAAACACCTAAAATCTTCATACCATTTGTTTCTGTAATTTCCAATTTTGTTGTATCATGTTCTAAAAAGTTTCCAGATTCTATACACATGATTTCAAACTTTTGTATATTTATTTTTGCGCCAGATGTTCTTCCATGCAAATAGAAAAAAAGTTAGATATTTCAAAAATATATTCTTATCGTAGATAGACATTGTTGTATCATTTGCGTTTTAAAAAAAACAATGCAGTTTTATCAGCCAAAGAAATTTGTATACATTTAATAAAGATATACTTACATTTAATTGCGAAACTTTAAAGGTTCTGCACATACATGTACATGTAGTATATACAAAAAAGCAGATATTGGACAACCTTGTCTTACTAATTTTTGATTGGAAAGTATTTTATTAGTTGACAATTGCTTTAACACTGCTATGAATATATGTATAAAATATTCTGACCCATTCTCCAAAACTAAATACTTCTCACACATCTAATAAATTTTCACTACTAACTCTGTCAAAAGCTTTTTCTTGATCAATTGGTAAAATATAAACTTCTATTCAACAAACTTCAAACTATTTTTATATCTCTTATACTAACCAAGAAGTCTGTAATATTTTTACCAATTATACAACATACCTGCCTCTCAGAAAAAATATCTAAATTCGGTAACACATGTTTTAGTCAATTTGACATTTTTGTTGCTATTATTTTGTATTCTATATTAAATAAACTGATTGGTCTCCAATTTTTAAAAAAACCTATTATTACCTATGATAACACGCATTTTCATAGAATGTGATATTTTTTCTTTACTCTCCATTTCTCTAAAGAAATCACACAAAATGTTTTCAACTGGGGTTAAATGTGTTGAGGTAGGTCCGTACTTTCAGAATTTTCTGTAAAACTGATAATTTTTTAACTTGAATACCTTGAATAAGTCTTAAACTAACTAAAACACTCATAAAAGACATATCTTTGCAGGTTAATTTTCCTACAACACGTCTCAGAGCACATACCTCTAAAACTCAACAGCCTAAATTGAACATAAAGAAGTGTGATATCATATTTCTTTTAGTTATGCATCAAATCACTTCAAATTTATGTTGAATATTCAATAATATTCATTTGCCAAGAGAATAATTGAAATCTTTACTGCAAAACATTAACAAATTGATGTTGATTCTGTCCATGTCTTTCAGAAAAAAATCTCAAAATATCTTTATTTTTTATAATTCTCAAAATCCAAACTGTTTAGATGCCACCTTTTTCTTTAAAACTATTAAGAATTATATCTAATGTTAACAAAAACACATACTTTATTATGGTTGACCAGAGAATTTTTACAAAACAGTCTTTTGAAGACGTATACCCTCATTTTTGCAATATCAATTTTTTCAATTATTCATCGCATCTTTTTAAAAAAAAAAATAATTAAATGGATGATGATATAGGCTGTAAATCAATAAAAATAGATCTCAGGTTAGTTTGCTTAAAAGAAAATTAAAAAGATTTAGTCCCTAAAAGCAATTAAATATTTTGTGTCTGTGTATGTACTAAATGACAAATAAATCTTATGGACATAATGCAAAGTGTTAATTTCCATAAATAATGTATTTTAAATGCTTTGTATGCACTCTAATAAAACAAATAAATACTTGCTAAATCATTTTCAATCACCCAATAAGATTTTATATCAGTAGACAAGTGAAAATCAGAATTTTATATTAATGTGTAAAATGAGAAACGGATCCGTAAAAGTGTGGGCCTTACTTAAATCATCGGGACGTGCACTTTTGTTGTTGGTAATTTCTTTTATGTCTTGTTCTATTTACAATGTCTCTATCACATATTTCCATGTCATTTTCATCAAGTTTTGTATTACCGTATGACAACAATTGTTTCTACTTTCACATTCAATATTCACACATGAAGATAACTAAGAAAATATTTCTTCTTTACTTCTACTGAATCGCCACTTATTTTACTTATTTGCCTCTTGCCTGCTTTTCTCTAAATTCAAAAAAAAAATATTTTTTACATATACTCTCTACTTTTTCCTCTAGCTCTACTCTGACTATCGCCTCGGGATATTTTATTTTCATATAAAGTAACCAATCAGACTATTTCTTACTGTTCAAATAATATATAAGATTTTTCTATTTCAATTAATTCTTGGATCGTATTTTTATAATATTCATAAAAAAAAGCAACACTTATAGTACACTAAGTTTCACCGTTCCATAATGTTTATAAATTTCTATCAAATCATTTTTCCAGTGAGTTTCTTGTAATTCCACATTATCAAATTTTCTATCTTCAAAAAAAATAAAGTTTTAAAAGGTTAATAAATGTTAGCTATTGTCGATATGAGTAATTAATACCAATTCTCTTCAATTTGTTTGTTCTATTTTGCTATGCTTTTTATCTTTCCTTTCTCTTACCCCTTTCTCTTGTCAGTTATGGTTACTTCATTTGATCTAAAAGGATTAAGCCCCAGTCCGGAGTCCGCATACAGTTCTCATCTATATCCGTGGCTGCTTAATTGATCATAAAAAATAACGTCATTTTGAATATTAACGTCTCTACATGTATATTATGACGACATGTTCAGCCAATGATAATCTTTGTTTCTATCGCAATTGAAATCAACAAATGACACCAGCAGTATACAAGAAATATTTCGTTAACCTCAAATTGGTATTTAAAGGTCGAGCCAATATTTATTTTCCGACAATGCTTTATTTACATTGGTCAATATTATAATGAACTACGAAAAATTCTCTTCTCATTCAACCTAGACCAAACTGGGAGAGGATCGTACATTTTGGCTGTGGTTATCGTCAATCCAGGATAGAATTGGGGATAAAATTTTGTTAATTGGGGATAAAAGTTCAACTCCCATTAATCGCAGTTTCTTTTTAATATCATTGTCAACAATATAAGCGAGCAGGTGCATGAAACTTACAACCAATGAACTTGGAACTACCTCGTGACATTCGAATTTGGTCTATTCTATTTTGTCCTCTCTAAGAGGTACTGCAGGGGAGGTTTACCATCCAATTTTATTTCATATAAATTTTTAGATTTTGGAACACAAGCCAATAAACTACCTACACCACAATGGAATAAAAGTACTGAATAATTTCTTCGGGTTTATCTAAAAAGTTGTCTTTTACATTAAAAACAATGTTTTCTCGCTTCGGTATTTTCTTCTTGAAAACAAATTTGAATATCCACCAAGATGGCGACCACTTGACGTGGCAGCTATGCCCAAAGTTATTTGAAGTTATTTTGATAATTCAAAAATGTTCAAAAAGCAAACAGAGTCAAACTTTCTAGATAAAGTCTTCTACTGGAAGTATATTACTTCACTGGATCACCATATACAGTTAACACATATAGACGTATTCGAACATCAAAAATAATAATTTTTATATGCTCACCTTACCACCAGCAAACCGGAAGTCGTTGAGAATCATACCCATTTGCTAACGAGGAGCTTTGAATACATGTACATACAAACCAGATGGAAACAGTAGGTTACATATACATGTTGATATAACCGTTTGATATTGTCAAAATTTAACACAACACAGGTGTCTAATTTAGCCTGTATTAGTAGACCTCAAAATCAATACGAATTTTCCTTACGTAATTAAAGGTTGTGGTATACACTTTCTAATTTGCAAAAATCCAAAAGCTTCGTGAGATATGGCTCGAGATCAAAAGTGTTAAAACAGACGGAGTTGGTATGTTTATGACATTGATTTTTATTTTTACCATTTTACCTCCGAATTCAGACAATGGGGAATTGTTTTATATTATTTCATTGCAAACGCTCAAAGGCTTCTCGGGATAATTTGTAGAAACGAATTATTACAGACAGGCAGAAAGACACACGGATTTACGGACGGACTGAATGACAGCACTTAATATCTCCACTTTCGGTGAAAACGGGGGACAATAATATTTCCTTTTTTCAGTGATAACAATTATGAAATTCAACCAACTCCGGTATTTATTAGAAACTATAGTGATAACGCATGATATTTACATTCTTTATGTCTTTTGCTGAAATATTGTATAGAAAAATTTGACATTTGAAATACTATCTTAAAAAATGCATTCAAATAGAGGTCAAAACGTTACATGTAGATGGCTCTCCAAAAACTCCTGTACTAAACCCTGAAGATAACAGTGATTTTGAAATGAAAATCACATTTGCAGACTAGACAGGGAGATATAAACGTAATATACTGTTGTAGATGCACATGTTCGTTTTACTGTATAAAACATCATCTTTCATTTAATAATTCATTAATTAATTCAAATTTCAATTAGTTTTGCTTTGCTTAAAATGAGGATCTCGGAGATTCCAGGGCCGTGATCAATTGTCTAATTCATATAAGAGTGAGATCCTCTGGTCATCCCACATATTGATCAAGAGTAAAAAAAAAAACCCTGCAATTGGAATCATCCAAAATCCAACCAAATGAAATTTTATTTACACGAAACAAATATATTTAATGATTATGTGTAAAATTTTCCTGTTGATTTGAAACGTAAATCAGCAAAAAGTAGAGTATGTCAGTGACGTGTTTGATTGATTAATATAAAATATATATATAAACTCCTACATTACATAATCACAAACTTAGTACAGAAAAAAAAATTAACAGGAGTGGTACTAAACACATCTTCGGAAATAGTGGGTACATGTATGACTATTAACCTTCAGGGACTTTATTACAATAATTAGAATCATTTGGATAGATAGAATTTCGTGAAAATGGCTAATCAAGAAGCACACGCAAAAGTGCAAGGCATCATTGCTTCCAGACAAAATGTAATTAGAAAACTAAAGGAATTACGAAACGAAATTCAGAAAGAAGATAAGCGTCTTCACATCGGAAAGATAGTATATACTTCTACTAGTATTATTTCAGGAGGACTATCAATCGCTGGGCTAGTACTTATCCCCTTTACTTCAGGTGTATCACTTGTATTGACGATTGCAGGAGCAGCAACTGATGCAGAATCAGGTATAGCTGATATAGGTCATAGCACAGCAGCGTATGTTAAAATAAAGAAAAAAAGTGAGGAGGCCGAGAGAGTTTTGAAAAGGCACAAATCTTTAATTGATGAACTTGAGGATATGGTAAAAAAAAGGAAAATTTGGATTAAGCACAGGTGTGAATAGTGTCTCGGTAGTGAAAAATATCACTAACCTATCTTTGAAGTCAGTAACGATTCATGCCATAAGAACCTCTAAGGCTGTTGATGCAGTAGAAACTGTCGCAACTAGTATCGCGTCGACTTCCTCAAAATCTTTAAGCATTGCAGGCGGTGTTTTTGCTGTAATATTTATCGTCAAAGACATTAAAACTCTTTTCGATAGCAGCAGAAAATTAGCTTATCATGTTCGTCATGAAAAGACGGCAGCTCTTAACAGTGTAATTGCTCGAATGGAATTTGAACTTAGAGAATTGATGACTATTAATATATAAAGAATTATTTACAAGCCAAAGTATGGTGAAAAGTTTCATAGGCTATTTTGTTCATATCAACAAAATATGGATAACTGTTTGTTTCTCCAAACATTTAATTATATATATATTTATATATAAATTGAAATAAATACACGAAATTTTTTTTTAGTTGTTTTTCATAGAGTCAAAGTGATCCAAAAAATAAGGAACCTTACAACAGCTCGTGGCCACAATAAATAAGGTGTCAATACTAGTGATGTTAACAAATAGTCGACTATTCGACTCTCAGTCAAATGGACCGACGATCGAATAATGAAACGACATTCGAATATTCAATAAATGCAAGAAAAGGGGATAAAAAGAGAAGAAAATCCCGTTTTAAAATTGAAAAAGCCTCAAACCATATGTATACAATGTAGTATAATATGTTTTAAGACGAATACGAGCTCAAATACAGTCCCAGTATAGAAATAATTTTCCATAACAAAATATGTTCACTTTAAATGTACACATGGTCGCCCGCGTGGCGCAGTGATTAGAGCATCTACTCTAGAGTCGCGAAGTAAGGAGTTGATCCTTACGTCGCGGGTTCGAATCCCACTGTAGGCCGTGAAGACCTGTCCTTCGGATGAGACCGTATACACCGAAGGTCCGTGTCGCAGTAAAAGATCCCTCCCTGCTCAATGACCCTGAATGCCGAATAAAGGACAGAATTTGTAGCTCTCCGGCGGCAAATAGTGGCGTCTCCATATGGTGAAAAATTCTCGAGAGGGACGTTAAACAATATACAATCAGTCATCCATGTACATATGGAAAATACACCTATGCGACACGTCACGTTATGTTATATAGACATTTGATGTTACGGTTGATATTTGAGTTTATAAATAGCTATGTACCAAGAGAATATACCGAATAGTCGACTATCGTTCGAATAATGCAATCGAATGTTCGAATTAATATTAATTGTTCATATTAATTTTCTTTGTGAAAACTATTCATAAAGTGCTTTTGGGTTATAAGTGTCTTTGATGGAAGACCCGGACATCTTGTCAATACTTAAAAACCAGATAGACGTCCCCCCCCCACACACACACAACAAAGGTAATTAAAAAATTGGTAAAGGTAATTGCAGATTTACTTTGGCAGAAGGAAAGTTGTTATTTTCCATCAGTCTCTCCCTTATATGGCATAAAAATTAAGTGGGGCAGCGGGCATCAACAAGAAAATTTCACATTTTTAAACCAAATTTGCTGAAAAATGATTATTTGAAAAATCTTTTTAACACCTATACTTTTAAGATTTGTGTGTAAAACGTCATATAGCGTTATTTCACGTGGTATAGGTAATTACCTTAATTCTCGGGCAGCAATACCAGAATATTTGCCCCTCGGTGACAGGAAAGCCCTGGCGAGTGTTATGTCGCCGTCTGCCTTCGAATTCGGCATCAGGCGACATAACAGTGCTTTCCTGTCACCTTGAGGCAAATATTATACAGTTATTGACTGGGTATGAGGGGAACATATGATTTGTTGGACCTGAAGGTGAAAATGTTGCCCGAGGCCGCAAGCCAAGCTCACTTAAGATTGATCAATTTAATCAGTACACGCTATATTATCAATTATTTTAGATGGAAAATTATGGCTTTTTCAGTAAATATAAAACATCAAGCTGAGACAGAACAAAATCAATTATATATCTATTATATCACAAAAAATATTTATCACAAAACATACTCTTCCCTTCTTCCTTACCTTGCTGTTAGCAACAGACCTTATTATAGCTCTTACCTTCGGCTATTTTCGCGTCGCCGATCGATATTGAACGATGATTAATTACTTGTGACGTAAAAGACGAGTGACGTTGCAGTCTAATAATTCTTATGTAAAACCGGTCAATAGTGAAATTGTTAGACCGATGTAATAAACGGTTCTTTTGTTGGACTTTTTATAAGTATCAAATATATAGAATGATATTTATAAGGGTATACATGTAACAATCTGGTATGCTGCCCTCGAAGCCATGTAATATATGCTTAATACTATTTGTACGAAGTTGATTGATTGATTGTATATTGTGTACGTTTCATTCAAGGGTGTTCCTTAATTTATCCTGCAACTACCCCTTGCATTGACCAAATAAAGGTAACCTAATAAACCAAAGCTTTATCCGGTCACTGCCCTAATAAAGCCTCGTGCATGTATTCCGACGCCCTCTATTATGTTTTCTTACCCTCGCCCAAATATCGCTTATATTTCAAGACAGTAACCATGTGTTTTATATTTATTAGACATGGAAATATATATATAATAAAAGAGAAAATAAATCTGAAATTTTGATTATCAAGAAATATTTGCTTTCTGTGATTCATGAATGGGGGAGATAACCTTGCAACATAGCAAGTAAATATATATTTATCAGGTCATTTCAATTTTAAGGGGTGCCCTAAAAAAAATTAAAATTGTGGATTAAAGAAAATAGCTTATTTCTCGATCGAGAAAATATATAAAAAAGAAAATTTTGGGGGATGTTTTGAACAATAGATTTTTAAAAAAAATATCAGACAAACATGCATTTTCAGCATTCTGTAATAGCTGTTTGCGAAAACTTCCTCAAATTCCATGTCCTTTTTTCTCTAATGTGTCAATGCATGTTGATGGTCAATAATTTGTCAATATTATCAACAAAGTCTTCTTCAGACGAACTAGTAACAACAAGGAATGTGCATGACAAACGAGATGATTTCAACCTTTCAATTGTCAAACTTTACAGCTTCAGAAGCCATCACAGTGTCAAAGAGAGAAGAGAATTTTACCGTTGAATATGTTGGTAATTACAGTTGCAGTTTGAACTATTCCTTTTAGTTTATTAGTTTATTGCTTGTTAATTACCATTTATTTCTTATGATAACTACTTCCATCTCCTTGATATTATACATGTAATACAATAATAATGTTAAACTAAATTTATTATAGTAATGTATCTGTAAATATTGGACCGCATTCACCAGCTGGTGTCCATGCATGCACAAGAATTCAGTTTATTCAATACTCAAGAACAAATTCACATAAATTTATATCGTAAAACTTAAGGTCTTGTCGATTGAAAAAAAAAATCATTTATTGTTGCAAAAAAGCCCGAAGGTTCAATATTTATACGTTAGTCCTATAAAAAATTGACCCCCGTTTAAAAATGACCCCTTTTATACAACCCTAACCCGAACGCTAACCCCAACCTTAGGAGTCTAACCCTAACTTTAACCCTAGCCCTTACTATAACCCTAAGCCTAATTCTAACCCTAACCCTATTGTTTACCCTAACAATTACAGCCTAGTCCTAACCATAGCTCTTACCCTAGAGTGATCCAAATTTTAAAAGTTTAAATTGATGCAACGCATCAAATCGGCAAAAATTTTTTCATTTTAGCATTTTGATGAATTTTCAAGACGAAAAATAAAAAAAATGTTCATGAACTATATATGGTACATATCTTTATATAATTTTCAGTGTGATAAAACAAAATTCGTGTATATAAGATAGAGCATCCTTGTGAGCCAGATGTCCTGAATCAATACGTTGCCGTTGGTGCTAAGACAACGTGTTGACTCAGGGCCCCTGGCTTGAAGGATGAAAATAAAAAAAGTATCATCATAGAATTATTAAATCAAATACAAGTGTCACAAGTAATATATTCAAAATGACTTCATTAAGAATGTCCGAATGATTCAGCAAAAAAAAAAGAAAAAAGAAAGAAAAACAGAAATGGCAACATGCTGACATCGTGGATCTTTGCCATGTTATGTGAAAAAGATGATGTTATATCAATAGAGGATTAAAAAAAATCGTTGTCATTTGTAACTGTAATAATTAATGTTTTCGAAACAATATTTACGAAAGCCATTTTTCTTGAAAACTTGTACAAGTTATTTTTTATTTTAGGCACTTCTACGGTTATCCTTATCCAGAAACTCAAAACGTTTTGATTCCATGTCGTATGCATGTTCATCTTCGGGAGCAGTTCATGCAAACAACTTTTTTAAAAAATCATAAATTAATCAATATATGGGGAAAAATAAGAAAACAAAATTAAACCTAAAAACAAATTTTCACAAATTTTATTTGTTACTTTTATGTTTGTTGTCAATAAAGAATAATTTCATCGAGGCAATGAAAAAAACGCCTGAATTCCCCGTGTGCACATTCTAACAACCAACGGCTTACGCTTCTTGATCTGACACTTATTTTGGGTTTTACAGAGCAAAACGTACATTTTGCCATTATAATCATAATCACATTGGAGGCGTGGGGGGGGGGGTAGCATCTAATGAGCTCATGACTCACAGTATCTCTACTTTTGACTGTCTATGGGTTGTTTAGATACTGCGGGTACATGTGCGAAGTATATAATTATATTATAAAAGGAACGGTCTTCAATTATTTTTTAAAACTTTATTTTGACACGGTATGAAGAAAATGTTACAAAAATGAAATTAAATGTTTTGATTTTCATATTTAAGATGCTTTTAAAATATATACAAAACAGAGTGAAAGAGTAAAAAAAAAAACTGGAGGTACTGTGAACAACGAACTCAGTAAGACAACCACGCATCCCCGCCTCCCATATGATTATATTAGCGAAGTCCATGCTTTGCTCTGGTGAACACGAAATGAGGGACTGATCATAAAGTAAAATAGAGGGTGCACAATGGCATTATGTAATAAAGAATCTGTGAAAGTATCCTTACATTTTACTCATTAAATGTGTGGACTATCAAAAAGTAAAGTAGAAGATGGACGATGGCATTCTGTCATTATTATTGATGAAATATCATTCTGTAAAAAGTCTACTGCATATATGATAAAAAATTCACACAATCCATGTTGTGTGATAATTAAATCTGATGCATTGATCTACCTAAAGGAATTGAACTACATGTACATGTAAAGAAGCATTTCTTTAACTTGCTGGAGAAAGCATAATTATTATAATATAGTATTTGAAAAATGCGATTATGACAAGAACAACAGGGAAAGATAATTTTAAAAATTAGCTTAAAATTTAGGTTTTCAATTGCAAACTGTTTTTATACCAAGATTACGATGACAGAGGTAACGAACAAAATTGTTAAATAAAACTTATCAAGTATGAGCAATACAGTATGAAAAAATATCATATTTTTGAGTTCTGTAAATACTTGTACACAGAGACAGTAGAACTGTCCAATCCTCCGACCCAGAAATTGTGTTGGTCATCAATACAGAGAGCACTAATATATAGAGGACATTGTTCTGGTTTGAGTAGAAGGGAAAGAAACTGACCATTAATGTCCAGCAGGTGTACACTAGAGCAATTATCGTCATTCTCAAAATAGCCATTGCACACCAAAATGTGTCCCAGGACATCTGTACAGATTCCAGAGGGACGGAATCCACACTGAGAGTAGTGACCAGAGTAAGAGAAGCGGTACTTTCCTAATAAAGTCACTACCAGAACCTTTTTGGCCATGAAGTCCGATGCACATATGTCACCATTGATATTTTCTGTAATAAAGTTAACACTTTTGTAGATAGTTTGTCCTTTATCATCCCTCGGTATGTCCTGTAACTTCCTTCCTTCTCTGTTGTATCTGGTTATTTTCTGGGCTGACTTTGTCTCCATTACGACCAGTATATGTCCATTGATGGGAGAGGAATAGATGGCGCCAGGTTTCCAGTTCCCTGTCTGAATAAGACTGTCCATGGACTTGTCATTATGTACTCTATAGACAATGGTTTTACTGTTATCTGTGTAAAGAAGTTCTCCCTCTGTGGTGATTGTGTGGTAACCGCGGATATTCCACAAATTGGTTGATATTTTTCGAATAATGTTTCCTTCCATATCACACTGAATGAGACTCCCCAGGTTATCACTGGTCCAAAATCTATTGGGGGGCAACAGAGACAAATGGAAAGTATATTTCTTTATTGTTACTTCACTTATTTTTGTGACAGGTGAAAGTTTAAACCTTTCCGATGACTGTTTTTCAATTTTACCAAACTGTTTTGCTATCTTTTTTTTATTAAGTTTATCTACTTTTAGAATTGGCAGTTTTGGTTCAGGTTTTTTAGGTATCTCCAGGGTAGCTAATGAGAAGTCTATATGGAATTTCATAAGTTCAGTATGTTTTACTGAGGACAATTTACTTTCATACTCTTTAGTAATTTCTTCCAGGTTTTTCACATAATCCTCTGTCTTCTTCTGATGTTCATGCATATCATTTAGTACAGATTTCTCAATCTCATCAAGTTTTTTATTATTATCAATTAATAAACTGTTAACAATCTTATTTAGTTCATCTGCTCTCTTCTTCATGGAGGCTCTTAAATTGGCAATTTCTTTCATGGCATTTTGTCTCATTGATTCAAGATCATTCATAGCCCCAGGAATGACTGTATTCCAGATTTCGGTTAAATTTTTCTTGCATTGCCTTAGAATGTCATTGTAGATGGTTTCAAGGTCAGTGACTGCATGACCACTGTGATCTTGAGCAAGGCATGTAGAACAAAGAGGATCCTGGCAAAACGTACAGTAGATATCTATGTCATTGGTGGGATGGATCCTGCATTTCTCTGAAGGAAGTTTTCTTTTTCTCTTTGTATAAAAAACAATCTCATGTTGTTGTTTTTCCCTCAAATGTTCCTCTCTGCAATGATCACATATTGACTGATGACAGTTATTACAATAAAATTTGGAGATGCTCCTACAGGATTCTGTGTCACACTCAATAAAGTGCTGGGCTGTATCTGGCACTTCATCCATTATTGTTGGTCAAAGCTCTAAAATAAATTTATTTTATTAGAGTGCAAGTACATGCAAGGCATTTATAAAATGGTGGATAATATCTTACAACACACACTATATGTACTCTACATTTAAAAGATAAAAATAATGTAATTTTTTAGGACTCACAAGGATATGTGGATGTCCTTTAGTAATCATTTTGTCTCTCTGTCATTTTTCCGTCCATAATTTTCTGTTTTAGCTCACTTGAGCCAAAAGATCAAGTATGCTTTCCTAATCAAAATTTGTCTATTGTGTGTTTTTAAAGATCTTCTCAAGAACAGCAAAGCCATGGTTAGTCATATTTATATAAAACTATCCTCAGGAAGAATAGATTCAATCTTGTTCAAATCATGACCCCAGGGGTTAGATGGGGACATTGTTGACGATAAAAGTTTTACATAGGAAATATTTTTTAAAAATTATTCTCAAGAACAGCAACAGATTGGTAATATTCTATGGAAGAATTTTCAGGTAGTGTACGTAACAAGTTTGTTCAAACCATGACCCCCGGGGGTATGGTAGGATGACAGTTGGCGATCAGAATTTTATATAGAAATGCATAGGAAAATTTCTTTAAAAATGTTTTTCTCAAGAACAACAAAGCTATGATTCGTTATTTTTTAAATGGAAGCATCCTCAGATAGTGTAGATTCAAGTTCAAATCATGACCGTTAGGGAAAGGGTGGTATCATAATCAAACTTCAAATAAAAAAAAATTAGGTATGGGTCGGGACCACTTATGCATTTTAAGCTTTTCAATACTTAACTGAGTTTTGTTTTTTTTCCTAGCCATAGTGCTTAGGTGATAGATGTAGCCCATGGACTACTTCTTTTCTAATTACATTTTGGTGGTTCACCAATGAAGTTCAAATTGGCAAGTAGGTTTAATAGACAGTAAGACATATTTTGGTGCTATAATTAAGTTATTTTTTTTATATGTCATCTTGTTTGGAGATGGAACAGTTGTAAACATTGCAAGTTGCAATGGGCCCCTTGGGATTAATTATTTTTCCTCTTGAAGGAAACCTTAAGCATTATCCTTATCTGTTGATTAACATCTCTGTCTGTATATAAAATTTGTTTTAAAATTAAGGTCGATTCTGAATGATATTTACATTATCTGAAATTTGGATTGAATTAAGGTTCATACTTTATTTTGGTTTAAATTTCGCACATAATACAGAACAGTACATGTATGTATATGATTATATGATTTTATTGAATCCTAAATACACTTATTTCACCTGTCACTATAAAATCAATTAATATCTTTATGTGCAACAGATGATTGTTTTGAAGTACAGGCCAATACAATGTGATATTTGCATTTACTGTAGGCTAGCATTTTGTAATATACATGCTTCATATACCTTGATATTGTTTAGATACAAGTATTAATTTGATTAACCTATTATAAGAAATGATCGATGCTTTCTACTGCCTTGTGTTGTTGGATATATAAGAATTATCTTAAAGTTTCTTAAATACGCTTGCTGTTGATTGTTCTTTTTCTATTTTACAATTCTTATAATAAAACAATTCTCATTCTGTAAGCTTAATTGTCAGCCATTTACTTACCATTTCTTTTATCTTTCCATTTCACAATACTTTACCAGTCATGATAAGTGTCATCCATTTGTATTTAATTTGTATGACGTGCATCCACATAGAACGCCCTTGACTTTCTGATTTAAACAAAAACATTTAAATTCCCATTCAGAGTTTGTATTGATCAAGAAAACAAACAAGGAGAACTAAAATACCATGCAGTTATTTAAAATATAATTTTAAGGGTAGTATGAAAAGGGTAACATAATATTGATCAATTTTGGTTGGTTCTTCAGAAATGTTTATCATTGTTGTAAAGTTAAAACAATTTTGTTTTATAAAAAAAGAAATTGCACACTTTAATATACATGTATTTTGTGCTCATGTTTTGTTTTTAAACAAAGGAAACTGTGCATTCTAGCTAGAGTTCACTGAAAACTCTAGCTGTGCAATAATCTGTATGTCAATAGCACAATTGTCTTACTAGAATTGCCCAGAAAAAAATCTGAAACGTTGAAAAACTTAATTTGACAAAGGTTATAATTATACACAATATCACAATTATGCGGTAAGACCTTTGATGAAGTATGAAGTGTTACTTAAGAAATCTCAATACATGATTGTACAAAAGGATATGAACCTAAACATATGATTGTGTCCTTAAATTGTCCTACTTGTATGACATAATCCTCAGCTTGAAATGCAGCTGGAGATTAAAAACTGTTCTGTTGATTTTGTTTATCATTAATATTACAGGGTCCAGAAAGACTTCCTTAAGAAAGGATATAATCAGCTCGAAATTCAGCTGGAGGTAGAAAAAAAAGTTTCTGTTAATTTTTTTATCATTATAACAGGGTCCAGAAAATGTGGTAGTCCACCTAAGTCAGACCATCTACCACCTGGGTCCGCCGACATAAAACTAATTCTCAAAAAAAAATTCTCAACTCAACTCTTGAGAATTACTTAGTTGAGAATTTGAGAATAAAAGAGTTTAAGGAATTTTTATTTTTCTCAACTTTTTTTTATGACGGCCGCTGAGTCTGAGAATATTGGATTAGAGAAAATTCTCAGACTTGAGAGCAGTCGAGAGTACTCTATGGTTATCGACGTCCGAATAACCTATAACGCCCGAGACTGCCAAGTATGTATTTGTACTGCAAGAAATTACGTCTTCAACAAAACTTTCATACCCAGACTGAGACCAACGGGATCAAAGATTCATAAAAGGGTTATATACACTGCACAAAGCAAAGAGGTATGACTCAATTCATACATAACAGCATAAGGTTTGGGTAAATCGCAATCTTCACCGTGCTATAACCGAGGATAAGTTACTGCATATTTAGCTCGAGTGAAATGACGGTTTTTATATAACTAGTACACTAGTATTAAGATTTTTAAAAATTGCTGTCTTACCTTAACGTTTCTCCCTAGCTCTCCACATAAATCCAACCCCTTATAGTTTGTTGTAAACTGTAACACACGGTCAAAACAAGCATACTATCGTTTCTATGTGAACAAGTGATGTCCTTACATGCACATGCCACAGATTTCCTGACTTTGTTATACATCCAACGCTTTAAACACATAAATCCTTCGTTGATATTTTATTAAACTTCCTGTAATATCAGTGTTAGGTAAATATACATTTTTGTTTACCACAAATATAACAGAATACCAAAAATTAAAATATTCCTATACACACAAAATTAAAGTACATAACACAAGTGTGAAGGATATTATGAATTTTTTAAAAAATAATTTTTTTCGTAAACAAGTCGTGATATTACATTTTATGAGCTTTCAGAACAAAAATTTTATTGTAGGATACTTAATCGCTACCTGGAGAAGACACAAGATATGCAAAAGCACAAACATGTCTATGGAACGCCATGGCTGCCTTATGTTAGGTGATTTTATTATATGCTGTGGTTCTATAATTCTATGCTGTGGGTCTATTATTATATGCTGTGGGTCTATTATTACATGCTGTGGGTTTGTAATTATATGCTGTGGTTCTATAATTATATGCTGTGGTTTTATAATTATATGCTGTGGTTCTGTAATTATATGCTGTGGTTCTATAATTATATGCTGTGGTTCTAAAATTATATGCTGTGGTTCTATTATTATATGCTGTGGTTCTGTAATTATATGCTGTGGTTCTATAATCATATGCTGTGGGTCTATTATTATATGCTGTGGATCTATAATTATATGCTGTGGTTCTATAATTATATGCTGTGGGTTCATAATTATATGCTGTGGTTTCATTATTATATGCTGTGGGTTCATAATTATATGCTGTGGGTTTATTATTATATGCTGTGGTTTCATTATTATATGCTGTGGGTTTATAATTATATGCTGTGGTTTCATTATTATATGCTGTGGGTTCATAATTATATGCTGTGGATTCATTATTATATGCTGTGGTTCTATAATTGTATGCTGTGGGTTCATTATTATATGCTGGTATACTTAAAATTTACACAGGGGCTCTTATTATAAATGTCCCTAAACAAAATGGCGACAGATTCCACAGGGTTGATAGGAAAGGTATTGGAGGATTTAAACTTACATCTGTTTCACGACAGGTTCAGGGCAGAAAAAATAACTACAGATATTGTATGTAAATTATCTGCACACGAATTCCAAACTTTGGGGATCTCAAATACAAGGGATATGATGAGATTAAGAAACGAGTGTGAGAAATATGGAACTGAAAAGCCAAAAAAGGTATGGCCTCAGTGCGGTCCTCCGATGTATGATATTCCAAAAACAGTATTAGAAATGTTCCTTGAAAATGGATGCACAATAACTTACATTTCAAACCTTCTCTCAGTGTCAAAAAGAACGATTTACAGAAGAATGGCACAGTATGGACTTAGTAAAATGAATTTTTCAGAAATATCCGACAATGACCTCGATTTAAAACTCGGGGAAATTTTAAAAGATTTCCCCCTCTGTGGAGAAAATCTCCTTAGACAGATGATACCTTTAAAAGGGATAAAGGTTCCTAGGTGGAGACTAAGAGAAAGCATACATCGAATGAATGAACGTGGTGTTTGTGAGAGACAAGCTGGCAGACTGCACAGACGTGTTTATAATGTAACGGGCCCAAACCATTTATGGCACATAGACACTAATCATAAACTTGTGCGTTGGCGATTCATAATTGTTGGCGGAATAGATGGTTTTAGCAGACTGGTGATGTTCTTAAGATGCACAGACAATAACACAGCTGAAACAGTACTGCAGTGTTTTTTGTCAGGAGTTGAACAATATGGTTTACCAAATCGGGTTAGATCAGATAAAGGTATGGAAAATATTTCTGTGGCTGACTACATGTTGTCCAAAAAAGGTCATGGGAGTATGCTTACTGGAAAAAGCACACACAATCAGCGCATTGAGGGACTTTGGAGAGACGTGTACGACGGGGTTCTTGTATATTTTTATAACTTATTTTATCATATGGAGGACCTTGGTATTCTGGACTCCCTCAACCCACTTCATTTAGCTGTTCTCCATTATTTATTCTGTTCCGAAATCAACAGAAAGCTTGCATTTTGGAGTGATGCATGGGCTAGGCATAGATTGCGCACAGTAAAGTCATCCCCATTAATTTTAAACTTCTGGGCAGTTACAAAACCCAGTTGGTCTGGATGAACATGAAAATATGCAGAACTATGGAGTTGAGGGATTTGTAGATGAATTCATTGTTGAGGAAGGCAGGCCAATATTTGATTCCCTTTCCACAATGATCAGTCAAGAATGCCAAAATGCTTTAGAACAAGAATTTCACAGGAATTGTCAAAGTAATGGAATCGCTGATTTTCAAAGATGTTTGGATATTGTTGAAAGATACACTTAGAAACTGTGACAGCTCAGATATATACATGTACAATTACAAGATATTAAACATACCTACCAGTGTTTCACATCATACAAACATATATTGTTTTAATCTTTTTACCTGTCTTTTGCGTTTGGTCAAAATTGCTAGAAAAAAAATATATTGTGTGGAACTAAGCTTCATATTTTGTAGTGTGTTACCTATACATGTACACAATGTTGAAAACACTATCTTTTATTTGTTTGAGGAACTGAAGTAGAGATATGCATTCAGCCTCACCCAACGCCCAGAAATCCAACACAGATTCAATTCTCGGTCAAGGTCACACGACCCTTGTCCTTGGTGTCAGTTGAAAGTGCTTAATTAGTGGAGTATGCATACCAAATATGAAGTCTTTATCTCTCACGGTTCAAAAGTTAATGCGAAAATTTAAAAAAAAGAGCTATTTTTACCATATAGGTCACAGTCAAGGTCACAAGGTCATTGACCTTAGTGTCAGTTGGAAGTACTTAATTAGTGGAGTAAGCATACCAAATATTAGCCTGGTCCCCTGTCTCTCCTTGCCTAGTGACGCGGAGTAAACGAAGCAAAACAGGGACAGGGAACCAGGCTAACCAAATATGAAGTTTCTATCTCTCACAGTTCAAAAGTTATGGAGAAAGTTTGAAAAAGCTATTTTTGCATTAAGGTAACAGTCAAGGTCACAAGGTCATTGACCTTGAAGTCAGTTGAAAGTGCTTAATTGGCTGAGTATGCATACCACATATGAAGTCTTGATCTCTCACAGTTCAAAAGTTATGGCAAAGGTTAAAGTTGACAACAGACAGACAAACGCTAAACAGACAGACAGACAGATAGGTATATCATGCCAAATTCATAAAAATGAGATAATCACAGTTTCACAATTGATAAACTAGGTTTATCGACTGTAAACTATAGTTTACAAACCGTAAACTATAGTTAACGATTCGTTAACTATAGTTAACGATTCGTTAAGTATAGTTTTCATCTGTAAAACTATATTTAACGGTTGTTAACTATAGTTTACGAATGATAATCTAAGTTTATCTGTCTGTAATGAAACTTTAACAATAGATTTTGTTGATAAACATAGATTCACGTCTGTAAACTATAATTTACGATCGTTAACTGTAGTTAAGAGTTGTCAATCATAGTTTCACAAATCGTGAAACTGTATTTATCAGATCGTTAACTATAGTTAACGGTTTGTAAACTATAGTTTTCAAATCGTGAAACTGTATTTATCAGAAAATCTATGTTTTGCAATCGCAAATGATTGTTTTCGGTGTTAAGTATAGTTTACGGTTGTGAAACATAGATTATCACGTTAACTTAGGTTTACAGATGTGAAATATAGATTAACGTTGTTAACTATAGTTTACAGTTCGTAAACTATAGTTTACAACCGATAAACCTAGTTTATCGATTGTGAAACTATGATTATCTCATTTTTGTGAATTTGGCGTGCCATAGATAGGACAAATCAATATGCCCCCCGAAAATAAATTCGAATACATAAAAAGGTGTTTTATTTGAATAAAACATAGGTAACCCCTTCATCTTAAAAATGAATTACATGTAATGGTGTACATGTTACGGAATCAAAATAAAAAAAACAGAATTTTTTTTATTGAATTGAAAAGATCAAACAATTAGAACACAAACACATTTTCTGCTTTGTCTGGAAGCATACATAAATTTTAAAAAATTGTTACATGTATTGGAATAAAAACATAGGTTATTCATTCAATTTAAAAATGAAATAAAAGAAAAGGTGAGCAAGCTCACATACCCCACACTCCCCCAAATGTGATGTACTAAAACACTATACAAAACTAGAACTGTCCAAAATGGACATATACTCCTGCAAAGCTCTTTTGAATAAATGAAAGTAAGGCGTATCCTAATGTAACATTAATACTAATTATATGGATCAAACAGAACAATGAATTTTTCTTTCAGTGACCCTGACATTGTAAAAATGACCTTGGGTAAAGGTCATGACATACCCTTAGGTCATAAGGAATCTTTGTGTGAAGTAGAAGATTCTATGTTCCTCCATAAGAAATACATGAACTGGACACATTTGAAGAATGTCTTAAAGAAATCCCATAATTAATAAATCAACATCAACCATGTTTTACAAAAATAAAAAATTATGAAGCAAAAGATTGAAGGGATTCAACATTCTCAAAAAATCAAAATTCATGTACCATATTAAGTATTAGAACTTTTAATACTTGATTCAAAGGTTGTACTGTTCTGGATCAATAAATCACAAAGAATTACATCAAACATAATTAATCATTCCATTCATGTCCACTTCTGATCACCTTACCCAATTTTTAATTATTAATATGTAATATGATATTTGTAATATGATACACTGAAATTCATAAGGCATAAAAATATAATGAGGAATACCCTTCACAACACTTCTCCAAATAAGACCATAGCAAAAGATGTCCTCATAGGATGACATTCAGGCCTAAAAATCTAAGGAGTTTCTTCCTATATCAATATAACCAGTAATGAACAAAATCATCCTGGAATATATTCTTATATATTTGTCTACAATGTAATTAGGGCACACACACAAATTAGCAGGTAAATTGTCCCAATGCCATTCAAATTACGTGCAAAAAAAGGAGGTGTGAAGAAGGCCTTTAGCAACAACACTCACTAATCATTGATGAAATACTGATTGCTTTTTTCCTGGGTAAATTTTGAACAAATTGGAACAGATTTAAGACGTTTTGGAAAAGAAGCTGAAAATGTTAAAAGATAGCAACACTGACAGAGCCTTTCTCTCGGGTGAGCTAAAAAATACAGCCTAATAAGAAATTATGAAGACAATAAAAACATTCATCAGTGTTAAGTAGGTAGCTGATATAAAGTTATTCAAAATAGACCATAAAAGGTATTCAAAAACGCATAATCGTACAATGCAAAAAGTTCTTCTTCAGATGGTAATGCAATTTCATAAGATGGTCTTGGTAACTTCATGTTGTTGATACAAGTGTTAGCAGTTGGGATAAACCCTGATCTTGATCTCGCTTCAAAAAAATGGATTGAAGGCTGCAATGTAAATCCAAAAATGGGTTCCTCGGGAGTACCTGTAGCAAACTGTAGGATGTGGTGCAAGGATACAGATCCTCTCCTCCCACCTGAAAGAAATTCGATGGATGAGATGATTTGGTTATAAATGCAGGGTGAAAAAGAAGAAATGACAGATCATGTAAAATACTGGCATTTTAATAAGACAAACAAGAAGCCCACAGGTTTTAACAGTCACCTGAGTATCATAAGCCACACAGGGACCTATCAAGAGGTCTCATATTTACATTTAAACTGCATTATGGAGTCTACAGGACAAGAAATCTTAAATGTTGGTCACATGTTTTGATTCCCCTCCCCCAATTTTACAATAGAGACTATGAAATCCATAATTTCTGTACACAGCATCCTCTTTCTAAATGCACGTTGTTATTCTCATTCATTAACATTACAGAAAGAAAGATAAAATTTTGAATTTTGGACCCCCTCCCCACCAGAACTCCTTTCCCAGGCCAACTGAATAAAAAAAATTTGGTTGACTACTGTATGCAGTTATTTTTGCCCTGTTTAATTTTCTCCCTTCACACTTGCAAACAATTTTGCCCTGTTTTAAATTCGCTCAATCATAGTTTTATTACAGAAATTATATGTATTATTTCATTTTGCCCCGTTTTAAATTCGCCCAAATGAGGATAGGGCAAAAGGGACGAAAATAAAATGGGAGCGAAAATTTCCCGTGTACAGTACAATGTACCATCTCTTGGTTTCACACTTCATTCATTGTCGGCAAACTGATAGAACAAAATTCATCTCTTATTCATTTTGTTTCAATCCACTACCAAAAGCCTGAACTCTTGCCCCAAGGGCTGTGTTATTTATAATTTTGGTAGATAGCTTTACACTCTTTTTAAATGTGTATTCAGCTTTCATTCAAATAGCAAAATGCAGCTTCTTATAAAATCCAGGGAGGGGGAGTCCAAGAGAGAAGCATGCTGGGAAGGCATATGCTATTTATAGGAATTCGAAGTATACATAAAAATTGCATCTTCTTTGTTTTTATGTGCATGAAGAAGAGTCTTATCTTAATATTTAACGAAAAGAGATAAGAATAAGTTTTTGGGCTACTTTTAATAGGGGGGGGGGGATAACTCCCAAAACACATCTGGTTTTCACATGTGCAGAATAGCATGCTTAAGAAGCAGGTACTGTACCTCTTTCAAAAGGTGGAAAATGTACTCTAAAAAAACATTCATAGAAAACCTAACGATTTATTCTGTGAAATGTACATAACTTATAATGTCAGAATTTTGCACTGCATGTTTGTTGATCAAGGAATTGCAAGTTAAAAATGCATAGGTTTCCTGCAAATGGATGCATAAACTTCCCTGAATATCCCCTATGTTTCAAGTGTCAAACACCCCATACATGTATTAGTAATTGATCTATGTATTATACATGTACTTGAATATTCATTAAATTCAAAATTTTAGCTGTCCATTAATGTATAAAAGTCTATATAACAAGCCTCCATTTTCATTTTTTATAGGGGTTAGTTTTGCTTGTCCCTCACCAAGTAATGTCCTAGCTGATGTCATACATAAAACTGTGTTTTGTACCCTCAAGCATTATATATTCTGTAAGACATTTTGTCCCTGCATTGGAGTCAAAACACCTTCCCCTGGGGTCATGAAATATAAAATTTAAGTAGATAGCATTATGATCTTTCTAAATATGTAGCCAGTTTTTATTCAGTGTTTTATAAACACTATAAACATTGACATTATATGACCATTTTAATCACTGAAATTACTTCTCACTAAAAATAACAGGACTAGTCTATGGGCCACACTGCTCACCTGAACACATTGGTTAGAAAAAAAGCACAAATCTGTTCAGTATTGATTGTATATTGTTTAACGTCTCTCTCGAGAATTTTTCACTCATATAAAGTTGCCACTGCTTACTGGTGGAGAGCTGCAAATTTTGTTCTGTACTCGGCACTCAGGGCCATTGAGCAAGGAGGGATCTTTTTCGCGCCAGCACCTACTGCGACAAGGGACCCCAGTTTACCGGGTCTCATCTGAAGGACCAGTCTCCATGTTCCACAGTGGGATTCGAACACGCAACGTAAAGAACAACTCCTTACTTAGTGACTCTACAGCAGACGCTCAAACCACTTCACCATGCGGACGAGACGGAAAAGAAGGGCTTGAATTTTAAGCTACCTGAGAATGCGTCCATATCAATAACAATGGCTTTGCTATTCTTGAACAGAAGATTTTTTCCTATTTATTCCTTTGTAAACATTTCATCCCTATTGTGGCCCCTCCCTACCCCCTGGAATCATGATTTGAACAAATTTGAATCTAAAATTTCCTAAAGATGCTAATATAAAATAGATATAAGCTATAAAAACTATGATCGTTTATTGTGGATCAGTCCTACCAATTTTTAAGGAGAAATCGCTCTCGCTAAAATTTCCACTTGTACAATAATTTAGTGTTTTTTTCCAGTACTTTGGGACTGGGGGTTGGGGCCCTCAGAATTAGGAGTTTCAGCGACAATAAGGCTAAATTGGGAATCTCCCAGAAAACCCAGTCACTTAAAAAAGCATTGAGAAAAAGCTTTGTTTTTGACTTTGTATTACTTTAATAAACACTTTTTATTAAAAAAACTAGACTATTTTTGGTATGAATTATCTAATAACTTGCATCAAGAACAATAGTGGTTGAATTATTTAATGAAAAAATCTGACATGGCTGAAAACAAAACCTGTTTCAACTTCACTGAGAAACATGCAATAAACACACTGAATTTTATCACATATTTTGTAGGTTTTTCTTTTTGGAAAACTTCCACTATTTTTTGGGAAAATTCAGACATATTTTCAATTGGGACTGGGCCCAAAAATTGGCCCTAAAAATCACTGAATATGCTCAGCAACTTGCATACTTACTAGCAATTGCTCTCAAATATTTCAAGTATGCTGAATACACAGAGTTTTCAAGTTGTCTGCTATTTGATCCCTCTTCAGAAAATACTGGTTTTAAAATCTGTATAACAGCCTTCAGAGTCAATGTAGTCTGAGTAGGTCTAAATAAGTGCACAAAAATAGGGAACACACTTCCAATCTGCAAAGAAAATATGGAAAAATGAAGGCATACTGATAATTAATATCTAGTATAAATTCATACTGTCTGATACAAAGAACATCAACAACACTGTCAAATGCTTTTTTATCACAGCTCATGACAGCTAATAGCGAGCCCAACGAGCAAGCGAAGCTCGTCAGTGCGAGCTCTTAAAGCAATACCTGTGCAAAGAGAAAATTCGACTACTGCGCATTCATTCGATAGAATTTTTTGACACAGTAATTTAGAATTAAAATGTATCACTTGTTTACCCTAGTTCTCACGAGAATAACACCAAAAGTTCAACTAAAAGTAAACATGCCCTGATTTAATGGATATATAAAAATTGAAGATAAATTAGTAAACAAAGCGTTCTTCATTTACTTTCAGCACTGTTCAGGCTTCTTTTTGGAAATGTAACTTACATACGACGTCATGTGATGTCTGCGCTCGCCATATCGGTCGCACTGTCAACATATTATGAGAAATGACATACTCGGTCATGAAGCTGGACTTTTCCAGAAGAAGATACCTGTTGATTATTTAAGAAATAAACAACGTTATTTAGTGAACATGGCGTTATGAATAGCAATTGCTCTGCTGGCATATTCCATGATGCGCGCTAGCGCATCATGGAAAATATGCCAGCAGAGCTATTGCTATTCATTACGCCATGTTCACTAAATAATCGTTGTTTATTACTTATATTTGCATTCTTTGATGTTGTCAAGAATATCAGAGGAAATCCTGACTTACATAAGGACGCAGCTTCTTCTGTCTTCAGTAAAGAAAACCATACGGCTTTAAAATCAGTACACCTGATCAATACTCCCTATCTCTAATAAATCACAATTTATAAAGTATTTCCCTCTCAAACACAGTTATCTGGATAAAGCAGCGCCGTCATCACATTCTCTTAATTTTTGTTTTGATGCAGTCGTGACGTCATCGATCAACGTTATTGAAATCATCTGACAAAAATCAATAATTTAACACTATGGTAAAAATGAGAATGCTTTCCTAATGATTATTACTCCAGTATGCTTTTCTGTGATTTTTTTGGGTACTTTTTCCATTTATTTTTTCTTGAAATAGATATAGATCTACTAGTTAAAGAAATTTTCCCTTTCTGAATGTTATTACCCAAGTGTGAAGAGTTATCGTTCTTTGTACAAGTATGCATCATACAAAAAAATAAAAATTTGGAGTTCTATTCAATTTTTAAAAAGTTTTATATTACAATTAAATACATTGACCAAAATTAAATTTTTGAGGATATCAAACAGCAATTTCAAATTGTTCTGAATTCCTTTTTTTCCAAAAAATATTATTAAAAACTTATATTTAGTCCTTTTACAAAACATTTCATATATATACTTCTCACCACGATATGTAAGTGTTGTAGAGCTTGTTCTACACAAATGAGATAGAGCAATTGCACTCATAGCAGAAGCAGTTGCGTCTATAGTCCTATGAACGCAGTTAATGGCTTCATGTTCATAGTACGAGAGAGCAGTGGATTATGCAAATATATATATATATATGTATCTATCTCCTTCTATGCATCTTTTTATGTACTGACGACATTTTTATTTCCATGAGGTCATATTTCCACAGATTTAATTGTTTAGTACATGGTAATGAATTTCTGCAGCTTTGTATGTAGATAACATGCAAAAATGTTATACAGTTATAATCCGCTGGTATAAATTTTACATGGATTTTTGTAACTGCAGACTCCATTGCATTATAAACCACATGTAAAAATAAAATGCCATGACACAGCACGAAACACCCGTCAAATATTGTTCAATTTATATCATAAACAGTTTAAAGTGCAGGTAATAGTTTTCTAGTTCTGAGCCAAACAGGATTTTTCCATTTCCAAATCCTTGTAAATTTTCAAGATTTTAGTACATGGATCTGATTTCTTACATACTAATAAACAAATTGTAGTTGTGACATTACTTATGGATCAACCCAAGTATATATATTTTCACTTCAAATAAATTCTTCTTGTTCCAAAAGTAAGTTTTTACAGATAAGGCAAAGCCTAAAAAATTCTTTGTTTGCAGTTGCCGACCTATAATTTTTAGACTGTAGGTAGGTAGGCATTCTTTTTTTTTGGGGGGGGGGGAATTGTTTTCAGATTTTAGACAAAAATTGACATAGAAACACTTTCAATATCCTGAAAAATTTGAAGAAAAAAATATTACAAAATGGCTTTAAAAAAAGTTTGGGTCGGGTGCATTTTCAGTGGGTCGGTAGGCAAGTGCAAACAAATAATATTTTATTTTAGGCATAGTTTTTTATAAGAACTAATAGAACCATTTCATAAAGGCCACCTTTTATTTTTCTTAGAATGGCCATTAAGACAGGTTGGAGTGCAATATCTGTCATATACTCAGTATGGCCATCATACCTTGACTAATCCTAAACAGTTCAGACCCTTTCTCAAATTCTTGATGCAGTCACTGCTTCCATCTGCATCACTGAAAACATCCTCCAAGATTGCTGGGTCCATAAATTTGGGAAGTTTTCCATTCTGGAGTACACTTAAACCTATTCAGTGTTCAAATGAAGAAATAAACAATCCTCATGTTAGTAATATGTGTAACAAACAATAGACATGAAAGATGTATTCAATACAGTAATTTCAATTCTTTAACAAAGATAGATGCTAGCAATCTCCACATTGTAGAACTCTGATAACAAATACATGTACCTGATATCAAAGGTGATCAACAATGAAAAGGCATTTAAGGCAATGGAACCTCTTAATAAAGATCCATATTGGGAATAAAAGCACAGTCAGTATATTCACTATATTACTCTTTATCTTAGACTGTTTTGTGAGAATTTTAAAAGATTTGATCGAAACATGAAAGTTCAAACTTACTCATAATTTTCCCTACTGTCACATAATCCTTAGCAAGGTGTTCACGAAGCCCACTGTCAAATTACTTCCTTTTTATCTCTGATAATACAAGTTGAAAAAATTCCTTCCTTGGACCACCAAGATCTTCAGCAGTCTGTCAATTATACAATGAATGGAGTTTGTTTCTCTCCAAGAACAATTTGTAAATTTAAACCAAGACAATTATTCATTTGAAACCAAAAACTCTGGTGTAACATTACAGGATTCACAAAAATAAATTCATAGAAAATTACAAGATTAGGATACTCAGAAGTGTGTAATAATATAGATTGCTATTATAATGCCCCGATAAACAAAGTTTCAGAGGTATATATTTTTTGTTGTGTCCGCCCTTCTGTCCGTCTGTCTGCTAAAACTTTAATCTTGTCCATAACTTTTGCATGGGTGGGGATATGCGTTTCATATTTCACAGGTGTATTCCTTTTGACAAGACCTTTCGTAAGGTACCACAACATTTGACCTCTTTACCTTGACCCTGGAGTTTGACCCACTTTTCAAAAACTTTAACCTTGGCCTAAATTTTTGAACAGTTAAAACTAGGGATTTCATATTTCACAGGGGTATTTCTTGTGACAAGACCTTCCTTCCAGTATGAAAAACTGTGACCTTGACCTTTGGAGTTTGTGTGCATTTTAGAAAAATTAACCTTGGCCATATGATAAGCTGCCATATGAGGGCATCAGTGTTTCACAAATACATCTCGTTATTGATATACATTGTATTTGAATGATAAACATATTTCATTAAATGAACATTTAATTACCTCATCATAAAACTGCACTTCAAGCGTCATTCTAAGGTCTGCAATGGAATCAATTTCATCAAAAGCAGTCTCAAGAATGTTGTTTCGATCAACAATTATGAAGTTTGTTGCACCTTTAAGACTTTGTGATGTATCTACTATTTCAAGTTTTCGTCCCGTAACAATCACACTTTGTAAATATCGAAGCATTTGAACAGGATCTTGAATGTTATGACTTAAGCAATATTCTATTGCTGTTGCAATAACTGCGTCAATAGTCTGATCTTCTTGCCTCTTTTCCTCTGAAGCAGACTCGGGACTTAGAAACACCGGTTCATGTGCATCCGCACATACAGTCGCTTCAACAGATGTGATGCAACTTGCGGCAGAGGTAACATCCAAGGAATTTGTTGTACTTTGCTGTAATGCCGACAAGGCTTTTAGGGTCTGCTACTAACATTTTGAGACTGGTCATCAAGTGCTGCAGGAAGATTAGACTCATCATCTTTCATAATTGGAGTAGACGAATCTCTATCAATGCTTGGTACAATACACGCTGTAGACATTTGAGGCTGAGTCTCATTCTCAGGAATGAAAACAAATGGGCCCGGGGGATTAAAATACAAAAATGTATTATTCAAATTCACTTCCTGGTCTGTGGTTTGAAGTGGTATGAAACTTTGAGTTGGATTTATAACAGGCAACTGCCCTTGGCAACCAATTTCTGGGTCAGGTAGATCATCACTATCTAGATCTTGTACCGGTAATTCTTTTTCACATATGCTTTTTCCACTCGCACAAGTCTGAATGTGTGCTCTTAACTCACGAACTGAAAACAGACAATGACAGGCTTTGCAGCTTACTTTTGCATCAGTTAATATTTCTCCCTGATCTTTTGGTGTTGTATCTAGGCTAGTTTGAATAGGATAGGACGAATGTAAATTTTAGCTTGATTGCCAATGTATGATTTTAAAGATCTGACGTTCCATTGACAGTTAACCAATGTCAGCTCCCGACAATTTTGTTTACAGTTCAGCAGTTCGAACCCTCCAGAATTTTGTAACTGCGGAAATCCAATGGTCTCCCCATTTCTCATGTTGATATTATCCGATTGTAGTGTTAAAAGAACATCTTCTTCTTCATCATTCAAGTTGAACTGAATTTTTTTAGCCCCCAACCCAGCCTTCATAAGAACAGTTTTTTCTTCTACTGATGGAATTTTTTTAGCATTTGTATCTGCCAAACACACCACAGTGACTGTCCAGGTTCTGGTTCCACGTGTGCGTGGGATTTTAGACGAGTCCAAACTGGGCAAAGCATCTACAGAATTAGATACACTGCCCATGCGTCTCTTCTGACCTCGGCCATTTCTGTTTCTATTAAACAACGTATTACGCTGTTGAATTATTTGATTTACAAGATTTTCGTTGCGGTCAACTGGTTTACATGCATTTCTCTTTTTTATCTCCGATCTTACCCTTTCTGTCAACCGCAACCTGTCTCCTATTGTCTTTACCCCTAATCGGATTAATTGCTGTTCTGTAAGACTTAAAAATTGTCTAAGTCAATTCTTTCCGATTTGAATTTTTCAATGGTGTCATTTAAGTCAAGTTCAGCCAAAACATCCTCCAAGTCCAACTTCACTAACGTTGCACTTGCCGCCATTTTTGTGTTTGTAAATGTAAACTCCAAAACGAGAAATCCGGATTCGAATAAACCGACAGATTATTTATATAGGCCTAATAATACACCCACAGCATATAATAATGAAACCACAGCATATAATTATAAACCCACAGCATATAATAATGAAACCACAGCATATAATTATGTAATGGTTCGGGCCGTGGATATCGGCCTGGATAGCTCAATCGGTAGAGCACCTGACTAGTAATACAGGGGTCCCGGGTTCGATTCCCAGTCCAGCTATGCATTTTCTCCTTTCCTGTTACAGATTTGGTGCCGTTGACCACCCCTGGAACTGCAGGTGAAATTCCTGCCAGGGGCAATAAGAACTTGGGTTGTGTCTTCGAGGGCGAAGACCATTTAAGGAGGGAGGAATGTAATGGTTTGGGTCGTGGATATCGGCCTGGATAGCTCAGTAGGTAGAGCACCTGACTGGAGATACAGGGGTCCCGGGTTCGATTCCCGGTCCAGCCATACATTTTCTCCTTTCCTGTTACAATTATAAACCCACAGCATATAATAATGAAACCACAGCATATAATAATAAACCCTCAGCATATAATTATGAACACACAGCATATAATAATGAAACCACATTATATAATTATGAACCCACAGCATATAATTATGAACCCACAGCATATAATAATGAAACCACAGCATATAATTATGAACCCACAGCATATAATTATAGAACCACAGCATATAATTATAGATCCACAGCATATAATAATAGACCCACAGCATATAATTACAGAACCACAGCATATAATAATAGAACCACAGCATATAATTATAGAACCACAGCATATAATTATAGAACCACAGCATATATTTACAGAACCACAGCATATAATTATAAAACCACAGCATATAATTATAGAACCACAGCATATAATTATAAACCCATAGCATATAATCATAGAACCACAGCATATAATAAAATCACCTAACATAAGGCAGCCATGGCGTTCCATACATGTCTGTGAACAATACATATGATAAGACATAAGTACCTGCAGATATATTTTATAAGGTATGAAATAATGCAGATGTCTTGAGTTTGGTTTCAGTCCAAGCAATTTTTTTCTTAAGCAGTTAAGTATTTGTAAATTTTCAAAGTTGTTTATTCATCATGTTCATTGACAATTCCTTAATACAAAAACATGTACATGTTACGTATATTCCTAATTCGCCTATATCATAATACCTAATATGTATCAGCACTGTTTAGACTAGGCGAGGCTGCATATGGGAAGTAAGGCTGTCTCTCTCAGAGCCGAGATATCTCTGTCTCGGCCCATTGTCAAGGGACGGTCTCAGCTTGCCCTCTTATTTCAAGTCATTTCTTTCTAACTTTTGTGAATAAAGAATAAAATTTATATTTAAGAAATAAAGACAAATTTTACATAAAAAAATTGACTAGAATCTTTAAAAATATTTATTTGTGCTAGAATATGGAGAGAACTTTTTTTTAAATTGTAAAATACTTTGGAATTATTTTATTATAACTGTATAAAATAGGCAAAGTAATTTTGAAATATTATAACTGTAATAGTAAAACTTGTTTAGTATTGACACCGATATTGCGAGTTTATGGATATAGTGAAGTTATTGCACAAAAAGATTGAATTTTCAAGTTTCATTTTGAGACTCTGAATCAAATTATGAATTAAAGAGTTATCCTTCCTGTCTGCAATTATAAATTGCTTCAAACATAAAACAATTTTAGATTATAGTTTTAAATTATAGGAAAAACCAGTTTGTTTGAACTGTTTTCATTGTTTTATTAAATAAAATTTAAAAATATTTTACAAGATAAATGATTTTTTTGTCCTATATTTAACTCTTTTCCCCCTGTTGCCACCATTTGACGCACTTGCGATTTCCCTAGAGTGTTTATCTGGCTGCCCCCTGAAGCTATTTTGACTGACTTGAAATGACTGACCATTACATTTAGAACATGCTAATTAAGTAACTAAACATCATCAAAGTGTCACATATTATATATCAATGTTTGGGGAATGGATTGAACTTTAGTATATTGTCATATAATTTTCTAAGAATAATTAATCTACAATTAACAGTATATAGGTGAAACCAGGTAAAATGAATTTTTCACAACTTATCTTCATATTATCCTTTCTATGAGAGAAATTTTCTATAAAATATACCCGTAAACTTAAAATATAATACCAAACCAATTAAAAGGCTCATTATTTTTTGTTTAATTAATATTAATTTAGATAGATTAATAATGATAGGTAATTATCTTAGACTTGAGCCAACTATACTTCACAATCATGTTCAAGCAGGCATGTTTATAAATATTTTATATAATTAGTTGACCACTTCTTGCAAAAGTCTTGGGGAAAATAAATTAATACATGTTTTTATCTAAATCAATGCCCTGATGAAAAAAATGCTGAAAGTAGATTATTTAGAACTCATAAAATGTATGGGAAATCTGTGGCCGCCATTGTTGTTCTTGTTAAAGATTCTATGATGTTCTTCCTCTAATTTTCATTGTAAAATTTTATTTCTATTAAATTCAACTTTAGCACTGATGTAAAAACATTGTGAATGCTAATACAATCCAAGGTATGTTACATAAAATGCAATATTAAGGCTGAATTTTGCTTGTGACAAGGCCCAATTTCTTCTTGTAAACAGACTGGGTGCCATTGTTTTAAATTTTCACACAGGTAAATCTAAAGTGAATTCACACCAAGCTGTGACTTCACTAATTATAGTAACATTACCTAATATGTAATACACGTGATTGGCTATCATTTAGAGCTGAATTTATTTAGAAACAGGGGAACATTGGATACTTGCAGCAGTGAAGCAAAGATTAAGAGACCAGTTTATTCAAAAATGGCATAGTGATATTAATAACTCATCAAAAGGCCAAATTTACAAAATTTTTAAAATTGATTTTGGATTTGAAAAATATCTAAGTATTTTACCTAGTAAACTCCAAAAAATATTAATAAAATTTAGAACCTCAAACCACCACCTCCCAATTGAAACTGGTAGATGGTCAAATATTCCATTAGATGAAAGAGTTTGTAAACTGTGTAATAAAGGGCAAATAGCAGACGAATTTCATTTCATTTTAGAATGCAAAACATTGAATAGTGTCAGAAAGAATCTTTTACAATCCAGATATTGTAAAACGCCAAATACACTTAAGTTTTGTGAAATTATGTCAACGACAAATTCAAAATCTTTAAAAAACCTTTGTATATTTATATCTAAAATAAACGACACCGTCTGTCCTCCATAAGTTAAATGTTACCATATCCTCTTTTCTTTTATTTTTATTCTTTTTTCATTGTATGTTTATTGCTATACTTTGCACATATGTTATGCCTCTCATTTACGCTATTGTATCATAATTATATTTATTATTTTTCTTACAATTATGACGACTAATTTATATATTGTACCTCATGTACCACTGATGTTGGTGTGAGTGAAATAAATAAATAAATGAAAATAAATAAATAAATAAAAAAATGAAATGGGAAATCACAGAGCTAATTTAGGGCTGTTGTGTGTATGCGTCAAATGGTGGCATCAGGGAAATGGGGCATAGCGTCAAATGGTGGCATCAGGGGGTAAAGGATGTAATGCATTAGGGGGAAAAGAGTTAAGGATATTAGATGAATTAATTTCAGAGGAATAAATGTTTATAAAAGTCAAGAGCCCACTGATGCTGGAGTGTGGAGTCCATGATGTAGAAAAGACATGAAACAGAAGTGAGAAAATGTCGACGTCAGTCATCTTGGAATGAAGATGGAGATCAAGTCTCTATCTTAAAAATTCTGAGGAAAATGGTGTTGTCTAGATCATCCAATGATCACTCCATTGGTAGACTACCAGGCAATCTTCGGTTTTGTCAATACTTTAATTTGTGCCTGAAAAAATTGATGATAAAACATTTTAATTTGTTGTCAGATTCAGTGCATAAAAATACTTTTAAATTAGTGCAAAGTGAAATTTAAAGATACATTAAAAATTCATGGGAAGTGCAAAATCTTTTTCATTCATAAATACTTACTAGCTGTGATCCAGAAGAATGTCCTGATTGTTTTGTCCGACAGAAGATGAATTTCAATCTGACACATTATTCTGAAAAACTGAGTGACCGGTCTTCTTCATGCATGCATGTCTTGGTTACAATATCTCGACTCTGCATGGTCATCATAACTTCGCACTCTTGTGAATTATGTAACCTATAAAAACATCATTTTGTAAGTAATAAAAGTATGATCAAATATTCTATGCTTCAGTTATTATTACATTTTTTGATCCATGTTTTTTTTTTATTTTTTCAAATGGTGAAATTGTGCATTATTAAAGGTGCTTCGACACAGATTTGCAGTTAATATTTTCTCAAATATTCTGTAAAATATCATGACTTTCACTTAAATATTGCAATAGCATTTCACACCAAAAATATTACAAGAGGCACATGGGCCACATCGCTTACCTGAATAGCTTTGACCATGCAGTTCTTTACAAGATTTACCCCTTGTTAATCTTTTTGTAACCCCAGCCTATCCCCGGGGTCATAATTTGGACAATTTAAATTCTACACTACCCCACAATGATTTCGCATAAGTTTCAGCTTTGCTTGTCCAGTAATTCCATAGAAGAATTTTTTTTAATAGAATTTAGTATTTCAATGTAAAAGTTGGGTTCCCTGTTGTGTCCCCATCCTACCCCAGGGGTCATAATTTGAACAAATTAGAATGTACTCTACCCAAAGATTCTTCCTTATAAGTTTCAGCTTTTCTGTTACAGTGGTTCATAGGAAGAAGATTCGGGATACTGAGAGAAAAATATACACTCGAAAGATTAGAGGGAAAATTGAAACATGTAGACATCACGTGCTCAGAGTGTCAAAACTTCATTCTCAATACATGTACAGTCGACCTTCAGATATCCGGACGCCAGATAACTGGATGCTTCAGTATCCAGACGATTTTTCATGGGAACGAATTTTTTTAACGTTTAATATTTTGTCTTGTTTAGCAGATAATTCAGATATGCGGACGCTTCACATATCTGGACAAGTTGACTAGAAACCAAAGCAGCCGGATAAATGAGGCTCCACTGTATATAACTTATAGAATAGGATATTTTGATTATCTTGAAATTTTTAGTAGACTTACTTCTTTTGTTATGCATTAGCCATATCATCTTTGTTTCAGCCAAATGTTTCTGCATCATAAAAGTTTATAACAGTCAGGACATCATTTTCATCATAAACTAGAGTTTTTTAAATTAAGTTTTAATAGAAATAGAGACAGTTTCATTTTAAAACTGTGGTATATGATTTCTCTTGGATGCTTTTAGATTAAAATTTTTTTAACGATTAATATTTCATCTGTCTAGTTAATCGTTATCTAGTGTGTATTGAGAACTTTTTAAAACATTAATAAATGTCTGAGTCTGCAATTTTTTAATGACACATTAATATCAATTAGATCAATACTATTCAGCCAAAAAAGCTACCTACCTAACCTCCTTGAAAAATGTGTGTCAGAGTACATCAAAATATTTTAATCATGGCCTACGGTTTTTAAAAACAATTACTTAGGTGATAATCTTCTAGGAAATAAGGAAACAGAAAATTTCAAATTTATATATAAAGTTTTGAAAAATAATACTAAAATGTGCTATCTATTGAAAACTGTTTTGATGCCCCCAGGGTGTTGATACTACACGTAAATGAAAAAATTCAAAATTCATGTTAGATCTCTAGCTTGTTATACATGTTATATATCTGCCAAATGCATGTATATGAAATGTTATCAATTGAAAATGAAAGAAGAAATAAAATTTTGAAACTTTAGTCACTATGATAATCAGCTGTTGTTTTCTTTTTGGTATTATTTCACCTACTTGTTTAACCATCTTCTTATTCTATTATAATCATAGAAATACCCCTTAGCATTTTTCACACATGGGCTTACATACAAACCGTTACAGAGCACTATGAAACATTAACTATGAGCACTAACCAAATAGCTGAAATCGTTGTATCTAATGTCATCAATATCACGCGTTTTGAAATATATACACTCCTAGCATTTGTAGACACGTTTTTCTTGTGTGTATATGAGCTAGTAAAACAACAACAGCGCAAAAATACCATAGAATTAAAAAACAACGTACGTTTTAAACACCGGCGAGCTTGCATCATCATGTCAACATCCTAGGCCTATCCACAAGTTGTACTTCGTTAGATTCGGTCTATTTTCTCGAAATTTATAATTAAACTTATCAATTGCTGTTAAAATTTATTTCAATTCGAAGTGAAAGTTATACTATTAATGAAAGCAATTTAAATTAATTCCTTTGATTTTTAAAGATTTTCGGAAATTTGTTTTGTAACGAACGACTACTCCCTTCGAAAACTGGTTCCCGGCCCCGTAATCAAGACGCTAATGGACGAGTTTACCATGTTAAATCCTCGTAGACTTTGAATTTGCCGCCGTGTGTAAACACTGGTTGACCTCGAGGGCTTGGATAAATGCAGGAAGTTTGGAAAAAAAATCAATCTACCAATCGGATATAGGTTGAAGTCCAAGGTATTTATTTATTTTGAGATATTTTGCAAAAAGTAGTGACGTTCCGGTCCTGGGACAGACTATAATATATCTATTTATTTGGGGAAATCGTGAACGCATTAAACGAAATACACTCATTCGCGAAACGAAAGTAAAGGCATCAAAAGCGGCATTGGTTTCCAAAATTATAATTACCGAAAGTAGTTTAAAAGATCTTTTAAATGCATGTTTAGTTCAACACGGGCTTCATTTACCCTACCTTGTACGATCAAATATTACTGACATTACAGACTTTAACATACTCTATAAGTTTCCTCGCTTTTATAAGGAAGCCTTTTGTGCGTTTAATCGGTGTAAAGCACAAAATGAAATAAGCGCATCGAACAGACTTTTGCGTGAAAATATATGGTTTAATAAGGATTTGAAATATAGAGGAAAAATTATTTATTTTAAAAATTGGATCGAAAATGGTTATAACCATGTAAAAGATCTTTTTGTTGAAAACGGACTCAAATCTCTCACAGAAATTCAGAAAAAACTTATGGAATTATGGAAACTATATGGTCAAAAGAGTTCAATCAATGGCAAAAAGTATATGAGGAAAAGAATAGAAAAATTCTTGATAAAAATGTTGCTGAATTTAATTATAAACTAGTACATAATTTATTACTGAATAATCTCTATCTTAGTAAATGGAATAAAGATATTGATAAATACTGTCCAATATGTCGCAGTGAAGAGAATTCTAGAAAAAAGCATCTGATTTTTGATTGCATTCAAGTTAAATTAATATGGAACAAAGTCTCTCAAATCATAGGTTAAGATATTAGTTGGAGAAATATTGTTGTGGGTTTTAGTCATGATTTCAACCACAATACTTTTGTTTTGAGTAATGTCTTATCATTTATTGCTTGTAAAATATTTAAATATAAAATGAAATGAAGAATTATGAAAAATAATACTACAAGTGAAAACATGCTAATCTTTTTGAAAAATGCTCTCATGAAATTCTATTTAGTAACCAAACGATCCCGAAGCATCACATACAATTTTCACATTAAGAGATCTTTGGCAATAAACTTGTAATTATTGTATTTATACATTTATACATATTTGCTATAATCTATATACGAAGTATATGAGGGTGACCTGGCCCTCTATATATGTTGCTAAGGGGTGTGTTGGACAGTTTTTTATTTTATGTGTTCCCCTAGCAACATAATTTTCTGTCTGTATCTGTATAAGTATTTTGTCAACATACAATTTGATTATATATACTCTATTGATTTAAGTACTGTTACATCTTTCAAATACATATTAATTTTGCCATCCAATCAAGGGAGTTCCTGGCACCCCTAGTGAGGGTTATTATAGGGGGACAACTGCAGATGTCATTGCCCCAAAGCTATATTGTATCATGTTTTCATGAATAAATTATTTATTTAAAAAAAAGAAGTTTAATACACTGCTATTGATTTTCCTCAAAATGGAAAGTGTATAAATTAATTTCTATTACATGTATTGTATCGCATGTCTCTTAACATTGAAAAAAATGAGGGGAAAAGTCAAAGAAACAAGAATCGAATTATTTTGATGATAAATATTTTTAAAAAATACATTTATTGCTTTTTTAGGGAACTGTTTAGAGGGCACATCGTCCAAGTGTTTGTATCCATAATTCACTCCACTGTGACAATGTTCAAAACAAAGGAATCAGAGGACATCTACAACCAGGGTCAAAGTTTGTCATATACCTCCAAAACAAAGATCCCTATCAAAGAGACAGTGAACAAATAACCCGAACCAAAACAAATCTCATGTATGGAGTTAAGGGGACTGATCCTTTTATATTCAGGGAGTATTTGAATGGAATCCTTGCAGTATCTGATGATGAGGCTGATATGAATATGTGACGGGGGTCCTCCCCGTCATTGGCACTGGTAATAATGACGATTGTTTTTATTTACATCGTTTATTTACATGATTACAACACAAGATATATTCATAAGAAATCACAATGTTCACAATTAAAAGACACGTCCACACTCATTGACTTTCAGACTTGTTCTCCCCTCTCTCACACGTGTTCCCAGGGCATGGCCATACCAAATCTCTTTTTCCCCACTTTCTCACACAAATCAATCTAATGCTCACTTTCATCTCTCAGAACTCTATCATGCACAATAAACAACGATAACAGAAATGACAAATAAACAAATTATAAATCCATGCTTGTCCACTCGCTTTCTTCCTAACTAACTCAAATCACACTCTTGGGAAACAGGGCTACAACGCCTGCGCCGCGCACCTGCAACCTATCACTCACTCATTTACAATTAATTAACAATTAATTCGGGCGATTACTCTGTGACATACCTCCCCTCTTAAGTGTGGCGTCCCGACACACTAATAAAATTACATGTAGTAGACTGATAATGACAATTTGATATCGTTTACATAATTAGCTGTCTATACCAGAATCACACATTCATAGATAAAGAGACCTTACTACACACAGAAATAACAAAGTAGTTTAACATGCATACACATTTCATGTTTTACCTTTTTTTTCTTAGATTTCTGCTTTTTATCTTTTACATTTTTTTTTTAGACAAGTGTTCATTTTAGAATTTGATAAACATTATGTACACAACCTCCGTATATACACTTCAAGTAGTTATTTCTTTGACTGAATAAAATCTTCTCATAATTACATATGCATCGTGCGCACTCTCACTAACTTCTTTGCATCAGAACTAAATGAATTACACTCACCATTTATATACAAAGAATTATTTGTATCATCAATGTATCATGCAAAGTCTTTCAAAATATCAAAGTTAAAAATACAATTATACTGGAAATTCCGGGCAATAAAAGCATTACACATATAACATCAGATTTTTTCACCAGTTCTTATAATAAAGTCGCATTTTCCCAATTATGTCGACACGGTCGCCCGTTGCCATACACAATATCCGATTTTTTTTTTTACCAATTCTTATTCTAGAGTCGCATTTTCCCGATTATGTCGACACGGTCGCCCGTTGCCACAAAAAAGGTCACTCCCTACACTAGGCCGTTTTCTCTACGTCTCCACGCGCGAATTCTTCACTGAAAATCATCTCACTGGATCCATTATCGATCAACTTGAAGACTATTTGACTCTACACTTCCTCCAATTTTGGCGAAACAAAATTGCGGATTTAAATAACAATCACCTCCTCCCGTTTTGGCGACACAAAACTTGAGGGTAAATTTTCAAAAACATTTTTCACAGACCGACGAAACTTCTGTCACCGGCTGTCCTCAGGAGTACTGGATGCGAAATTAGTTTTCGGAATCGGCATCTTTCTCATCGTTGCACTGGAGTGCGAGGTGCCCTACATTCCGACAGTTGTCACAGATCGGTCTCCCGTCGATGATCCTGGGATTTCGGTCCGGTCTTTGGCGGAATCCATGGCCTCGTCCTCGAAGGTTTTGCGAAATGTATTGTTGCTTAGAGGTGAATCGTCCGATCTCGGTAGCCATCACCAACACCTCAGCTGTGTGTTCTGCAAGTGCAAGGGACTTTTCCAGCTCCTCGGTTCTCATAGAGCCGCAAGACGTATATATATCTGCCACTGTTCCCCTGGTCATCCGGACATCCACCAGAAAGATATTGCACTCATTCCTCTCTGCGTGCCTGAAAGCTTCCTCGAATGTTTTAGGAATGGGAAGTAAAAGAAACCTCTTGATTTCAGGCCTCAATCCTTGCACGAAATGCTCTTTAGTGAGGGTTTCTTTTTGCCTCCCAGGCATGTCCATGTAGGCGCGTGTAGCAAGCTTCGTTATGTTCGCCGCATAATCTTCTACGGTTTGCGTCTCTGCCTGTTTGTATCCGAACAAGTTGGAATAATACAGTGATTGGAGTTCTTTAGGAATAAATCTTTCCCGCAGAGCGTCACAAACAGAACGATAGTCATCTTTCACATCGTCGTCTAAAGATTCATAACAATCTGCAGCTTGATCTCGAAGGAATGCAGGTATCGTTATGCATTTTCTTGGTTCGGTCCAGAAATTAGCTCTAGATATTCGATCAAAGTTCTTAATCCACGAGTCGAAGTCCTCATCGAGTTTCCCGTAAAATGGTGTAGGCTTTATCAGGTTGGATGACTGTCTAACTTCAGGCACAGGTTCGGGAATAACATCCTCAATTGACTCCTGTCTCTTCTTCCGCGGCATCTTCAAAGTATTTGACCAAGAGTTAATTTTCCAAAGTATATGTCGACATAGTTAAGATAATCTAATCCCACCGCTGCCACCATAATATGTGACGGGGGTCCTCCCCGTCATTGGCACTGGTAATAATGACGATTGTTTTTATTTACATCGTTTATTTACATAATTACAACACAAGATATATTCATAAGAAATCACAATGTTCACAATTAAAAGACACGTCCACACTCATTGACTTTCAGACTTGTTCTCCCCTCTCTCACACGTGTTCCCAGGTCATGGCCATACCAAATCTCTTTTTCCCCACTTTCTCACACAAATCAATCTAATGCTCACTTTCATCTCTCAGAACTCTATCATGCACAATAAACAACGATAACAGAAATGACAAATAAACAAATTATAAATCCATGCTTGTCCACTCGCTTTCTTCCTAACTAACTCAAATCACACTCTTGGGAAACAGGGCTACAACGCCTGCGCCGCGCACCTGCAACCTATCACTCACTCATTTACAATTAATTAAAAATTAATTCGGGCGATTACTCTGTGACAAGTACAGCAGGGAAACAGTAGGTGTATATAGGTCTACTGGGCATAGTCCTCTACAAACCAAGGTCTCCTGTTGAACACGTAGTCAAAACACGGATAAAACAACAACTAAAACAACGTTTACGGGATGTAGAAAAATACAGATATACACATTAAATATGCAGAAATGTTTAAAAAAAATTCCGGAAGTTGCGTTCAGCTATAGATTATTAATTTTTTTATCGTACAAAATTCGATAAAGATAAGGTTTTAAAGTATGTTAAAAAAAATTGTTTGATTTATTTTTTTTATCAGTTGGAGATCATTACAGAAATTGAGGTGAAGGTCATCGATCTCAGGCATATGACAGGTCTATGCCTGCTGGACACGCACACCCACCTACAATATCCTTTGATCCCCCACTTGATTGACAGGAGGGAGAAGTTATAGAGACAGATGGAAATTGAAGGCGTCATCATTGTAAACTGGTGTTTTTACTACCTCTGTGTCCACAAGTGGGGCTACAAGCTGCAGGGTTTATAATCATGAAGGAAAGCCTGAATATTTTTAAAAGGCATGAGAATCAATCTAGATGTTAGACATGTGATCATGTAAAAAGCCCTTTAAGCATTTTAAGTGTAAAGAAAACATCTTATTTGTTTCAGATGAGATGTGGGGTGAGGCTCATAGCTTGCTGTGCAATAGAAGAATATAGTGGTCAACATCTGACAGAGAGGCTGAACGTGACCAGTCAGGTAGGAGTTCTTTTTTAATGAAAGTTATAAGTTTTGATTACATGATTCATTCTTTCATAAATCAAAAATTTGCTTTCTTGTATTGTGCGTTTAATTAGAAGTTTCTCGGAAATATGACGGAAGTGTGTAATATTTCTCTCTAAAGGTCCATTTGACAGTACATGTAGGTTGCATCAGGGAAGCAGCGCAGCTTTTGGGTAAATTCCCATTTATTACATGTGAGCAGTAGTTTAAAGCTAGTACAGAAAATCATGCCAGTTTTTCGGAACAAATTAATTTTTTTTCCACCTTCACAATTTTAATGGTTCAAAGTACAGAACTGCATTTATTTTCATTTAATATAATTAAAATTCCAAATCATTGCAAAAAATGTATAGGTTGCCATTTTATTTAGGATAGGAGACATGAATAAAAAGAAGTCTTTGTTAGCATAAAAATCATACTTTTCTATAAATTATTGGTAAATAGGATTTAAAACAATAGAGAAATTAATTTAAACAAGAGGCCCATGGGCCATATCGCTCACCTGAGCACTATGGCTAGGAAAAAGTAGAAATTGGTTTATTATTGAAAAGTTTAGGATTTGCTATTCTTGAGAAGATGATCTTTAAAGAATTTTCTATATATTTCTATGTAAAAATTTTGGTCAGCCATTTTGGCCCCGCCCTACCCCCAGGGGTCATTATTTGCACAAACATGAATCTACACTACCTGAGGATGTTTCCATATAAATATAACCGATCATGGCTTTGCTATTCTTGAGAAGAAGATTTTTAAAGAATTTTCCTATATATTTCTATGTGAACTTTGGTCGGCCATTGTGGCCTCGCCCTACCCCCAGGGGTCATGATTTGCACAAACTTGAATCTACACTACCTGGGGATGCTTCCATATAAATATGACAAATCATGACTTTGTAATTCTTCAGAAGATGATCTTAAGGTTCATTGATACTCTGATAAGAGAGATAACTCTACAGATAAGAAAGATAACTTTATGCAGACATTTTGTCATGAAAATCAGTGAATTGTCATGTCAGAGTTTACAAATCTCTATCACAAGGACTGTTTTATAGTTAACTCAAGCAAACCTATACCAGTGTTCAGAGGTTGATTTCTAGTTCTATTGCTAGTATATTTATTAATTATTTTTAATAGTCTAGTACCAAAAACATTTATACTCAGTTCCTTTAAACGGTGTAAATTGAAAAAAATCTATCTCTAAACGTGTAAGTCTTTTAATTGTAAAGAAATAACAGCCGCAGAATTGTTTATAAACATTAATTAATATTTTATTTCATTAAAAAAGAATTTCAAAGGGCGATAATGGAACGACAACTCTTGTTTATGGATGCATTTTATTTTACATGCACAGAAAACAATTTGATATTCTGATTTAAAAAGCATCGCTTCAGTATGTTTTCTAAAGGGAATTAGATAGGTATGAGAGTAAATATTATTTTTATATATACCTCATATTTCTAATTTAATTGTGAAATTAAAAATAATTGATCTTTCTAATGACCATATCAAATTTTCTTCACATCTTGATTTGACATGTTATTCATTTCTGAAAAAGTAAGCAACGCTTCATACTTCAAACTATTTTCTATTTGAATTTAATGTTATAGTTGTTGCTGAAAATCAATGTTTGGAATTCAAAAAAAAAGGTCGTGAAATGTGGAGCAGAGGGATATTGTCCCTTAATTAAAAGAATTTTCCTATATATTTCTATGTAAAACTTTGGTCGGCCATTGTGGCCCCGCCCTACCCCCAGGGGTCATGATTTAAACAAACTTGAATCTACACTACCCGGGAATGCTTCTATATAAATATGAACAATTATGGCTGTGTCATTCTTGAGAAGATTTTTAAAAGAATTTTCCTATATATTTCTATGTAAAACTTTGATCGGCCAGTGTTGTCCCGCCCTACCCTCAGGGGTCATGATTTGAACAAACTTAAATTTACACTACCTGAGGATGCTTTCCTATAAGTGTCATCTTTCCTGGCACATTAGTTCTTGAGAAGAAGATTTTTAAAACTTAGCATCAAATTTTCACTATTTCTGAATTATCTCCCTTTGAATGAGATCGTGGCCCTTCATTTGAACAAACTTGATGCCTTTTCAATCAAGGATACTTTGTGGCAAGTTTGGTTGAAATTGGCCCAGTGGTTCTTGAGAAGAAGTCGAAAATGTGAAAAGTTTACAGACAGACATACAGACGGACAGACAGCTAGACAGGCGGACGCCGGACAAAATGTGATCAAAAAAGGTCACTTGACCTTTCAGCTCAGGTGAGCTAAAATGAGTACATAGTGTTAATTTGTATACTCTTTTGTTTATACCAAGTTCACGCTGACAGGAATATCAAGCATGAGCAATACAGTAAATAAAATAATTATTAGTTTTTTGGGTTTTGTAGATACTTGTACACAGAGATAGTAGAACTCCCAACCCAGATATTGTGTTGATCATCAATACAGAGGGCACAGGGAAATGGTGGGCATTGTTCTGATGTGAATAGGAGGAAAGAAACTGACCATTAATGTCCAGCAGGTGGACACTAAAACATTTCTTATTCAATGTAAATGTTAAATTACTATTAGACACCAAAATATCTCCCAGAACATCTGTACAGACTCCAGAGGGCCGGAATCCAGACTGAGAGAGGTGACCAGAGTAAGAGAAGCGATACTTTCCCAATGCCGTCACCACCACTATCTTACCAGCACTGCTATCAGATGTACATATGTCACCATTGATGTTCTCTGTGATGTAGTGAGTTTGTCCTTTATCATCCCAATGTATGTCATGTAACTTACTTCCTTCTCTGTTGTACCTAGTTATTTTATTGTTTGGATTTCTTTCTAGCCCAACCAATATGTGTCCATTGATAGGAGAGGAGAAGGTGGCTCCAGGTTTCCAGCTCCCAGTCTCAATAAATTTGTTGATGGACATGTCACTAGTTACTCTGTATACAGTGTTTTTACTGTTATCTGTGTAAAGAAGTTCGCCCTTTTTTGTGACTGTGTGGTTACCTTGGATATTTCTAAAACTGGTAGATATTTTGTGTAAAATGTTTCCTTCCACATCAGACTGAATGAGATTCCCCATGCTATTAACAGTCCAAAATGTATTAGGGGGCAAGAAAGACAAATGGGAAGTATATTCCCTGATATTTACTTCAGTTACTTTATGACAGGAGAAAGCTTGATCATTTCAGGTGAATCTTTATCAATTTCACCAAACTGTTTGGCTATGTCCTCTTGATTTAGTGTTCTAAAGTCTGAAAATTAGCAGTTTGGGTTTAGCTATCTTAGGCATCCTCGGGGTGGCTATTGAAATAGTTGTATGCAATTCCATGAGAGTAGAGGGTTCCAATGACAACATATTACGCTCATAGTTTATAATAATTTCTTCCAGGTAATTTATGAAATCGTCAATTATTTTCTGTTGTTTCACCATATCACTTTGTAGAGAATTCTCAATTTCATTCAGTTTTTTGTTGTTTTCATTAAGTATACTAGAAATATCAACCACCTTTTTCAGTTCATCTGCTCTCTTCTTCATGGAATCTCTTAAATTGTCGATTTCTTTCTTGGCGTTATTTCTCGTTGATTCAACATTTTTTCTTACCACAGGAATGACTTCTTTCCAGATCTTGGTTATTTCCTTCTGGCAATTATGTATAAAGTAATTGTAGATGGTTTCAAAGTCACTGATTTCATGATCACTGTGATGTTGGGCAAAGCCTTTAGGACAGATAGGATCATAACAATCGTCACAGAAGACATTTTGTTCTTCTGTGGGGTGGATCCGGCATTTCTCTGATGGAGCTTTTCTTTTTTTCTCGTGATAGGGGACAATTTTATGTTCTTTGTTCTGGTTTAGATGGCGCTATTTGCATTTGTCACAAAGTCGCTGATGGCAGGTATTACAGTAAAACTCAAAGAAGTTCCTACAGGATTTCAAGTCACACTCTATAAAATGTTTGGCTGTATTTGGTACTTGGTCCATTTTATGTTGTTTCAAACTCTAAAAAAATATTTATTATCAGAGTGTAGGTAAGACACTTACACTTATAATACAAGTGTAGCTTACAACACGTTCTATACTTATTAAAGAATTAATTGTTCTCGGTAAATAAATCTTTTGCACAATACCTTACCTGTAATTATAAGTTTCAGCCATTTGTAATGTATGATGTATATCCAGGTAGAGTTGTATTTACTTTCTGCTATAAAGAAAATAATACACTGCGATCGGAATACCGCACATAGCTCAGATGAGCCAAATAACAAAAATATTTAAATCTCCATGCAGACTTTGCATCAGTGCATGCTGAAATAAAAAAAAACAAGAGAATAAATCGGCTAGAACATCACAGCATCACTGTAATTTAAATAACAGAAGAGGTTCATGAAAATATATACCAGTAATGTTTAACGATCTTAGTTGGGTACATCCCACTAATTATTTTTAGAATCGGTAGGAGAAGAAAGTAGTGCAGAAAAAATTACAAGTTCCTTAATTTGCAGACTTGCATTAAAAAAATTGGGCAGATGTACTGACCTGAGCCTCACACTTGTTGATAAGGAGTATCTTTCCTACCAAAAAAGCTTGGCAAATGTAATTCATCAAGAAAATCAGCAAAATTATTTTGTGTATTATAACGCCAGTGAGAACTCTGAAATTCCCCTACTTTCACTTTCATTTTTAGAGGTTCCTGCAGACAGACGCATTTTGCCGGAAAACGAATCTGACATGCCACCTCGAGATTTAAACCAAGGAAAGACAAGCTGATGTGCTTTGATTTTAGGGGTCACTCGTTTCTGAACGAAAATTAGGGACATCACTATGAGTAGTAACGTGAACATTGTCGCCTATGGGAAAACGATTAGTGGACTGTACCCAGTTCTTTAGAAAAACTTATCAAGGAAGGGTGAAAATAATTTTAAATGAAACTGTTCCTTAAAAAATGTTTATCAATTAAAAAAAAATGATTCATCTTAATAAGAAACTGTTCAAATATTATCCTTGATTATGCTAATTAATGTATTGTTCTTAAACTGAGGAATCCCTGCAATCAAGTTAGACATCATTCAAAGCAAATATTATGAATTGAAGAAGTGTCGTAATTCAAAACAGATTGTCATCAATTGAGTAAGGTTTTAAAGGATTAACTGGAAAAGTGTGTTTGATACATGTATGTGAATTCTGTGTATTTTTCGTAAGAGAAACATTGTCTCTAGGGGGTAACGAAAAGGCATCAATTGTTAATGCATAAGTGTTTGCTCTTGATCCTCTGATATGACATAATCTAGATCTTAAGCTTGACTGGCAGTTAGGGGTAAAAATATTTTGATAATTATTGTTAATCATTAATAATACAGGGTCCAGAAAGTCTTCACAAGGCAGTACTAAGTCAGACAGCCTACCACCTGATGTGTGGAGAATCTGAGGTAACACAGAAATCATCACAAAACTACGAAAGCCCAGAAGGCTCATTCGAGATTCAAGTTTCGAAATACGAGATTCAAAATTCGAGATTCGAAATTCGAGTTTCGAGATTCAAGATCCAGATTAACCAATCAAAAGGCTCATTCGAGATTCGTGGTTCGAAATACGAGATTCAAAATTCGAGTTTCGAGATTCAAAATCCAGATTAACCAATCAAATGCGGGTTCAACAGTTGATTACTCCCCTTTATTATGTTTTATTTATCAATAAATCGTTTAATATATTTATAACAAAGGAGTCATTTGATTAAATTACAAGGCAAGAAAGAGTGTTATATATATTAGAAGGAAAGTAAAATAATCATTGGATTTTTGATCAGCAAGATATACTTCAATTTATATTATGACTTCTTAAATATTAGATAGAGTACATATATCAGGAATATATATATTTTTGCATTGTCTACTATATGTAAAGGGTTGTTGACATAATAATAAAGTTATAAATAGTGTCTAAAGATTAACCAAAAATCCCCACCCCTACCCGCAATACCTGTCAATTTTTCCCGACACTGAAAATGTTACTTTAAAAACTTGAAAGGCAATGTATAATATTACCATAATATTATACCATAACGCTACGGTCAGAGACTAAAATATAAAATCATAACGCTATGGTTCTGCAGCTAATTTAGACTAATCTAGTTTAATGAATGTTGCATTTACTCTAATTCATATTTACAATCGGTATTGTATACATAATTGTTAATTAATTCAAGAAATCAAAGCCTTAGATGAAGATAAGTTATTGAAAACTTTATTTTTATGTATTCCCTTTATTAGGAAAACGACCGCAGTTTTTATTTTTCAAGGCTACATTTCCTTCCAAGTTTTGAAATTAACATTTTCAGTGTCGGGAAAAATTGGCAGGTGTTGCGGGTAGGGGTGGGCATTTTGTTAATCTTTAGACACTATTTAAAACTTTATTATTATGTCAACAACCCTTTACATTAAGTAGACAATGCAAAAATATATTCCTGATATATGTACATTGTATTCTATTTACTATTTAAAAAAGAAGTCATTATATAGATTATAGTATGTCTTGCTGATCAAAAAACTCAATGATTATTTAACTTTCCTTCTATTATATATTACACTCTTTCTTGCATTGTAATTTAATCAAATGATTCATGTGTTATCAATATATTAAACAATTTATTGATAGATAAACAGATCTGGACGATTTCTAAATAAGGAAGTCAAGAACGATAACCGTGAATTGCTATTAATACACAGAATAAACAAGGTGCTAATTCTTCTGACCAATTAGATAACAGCATTTAGACAAACCCATGAGAGAATAGATAAAACACGTGGTTTTTAAGTTTTTTGCTCAAAAGATTTTTTTAGAACAAACTTTTTGTAAACTTTAAGCGCATTTGGGAATAATATAATATTTATGACAATTCTACCCTGAACAAACACGACTTGAAAGCTTGGAATACGTTTAAATTGGTTAAATAAAATCTGTCTATAGGAGTTAGCAATCCCAAAAGTTTACTTATTTTAAAAATTGATATAAATACGGTAAATTTTCATTTTTTAGAGCCTGACATAAAAATCTTATCGAAAAGATAACAGTCTTTATTATTTTTGAGTGTTTATTACAGAATACTAGTAGTCTATGCAGTTTCCGATAGGCGAGGTAAGATATTGGGATAAAACGCATTCATGTATAATTACAGAATTTTCTTTTCTCCACGTTAAACGCCTTTCCTTATGCCCATTTAAAGTCTGCATAGCTAAGTATTCGGCGCTCATGAAACCCGTGATAATGTAAAACTATATGTGTATACTCCATACGATAAACACTTGTGTGAGTTGATCTATACGCATGGAATTTAAGCATTATCGATGAAAATCGGACGGCTAAGCAAAATTATATTTACCATCATGTAATATATTCTGGTAAATGTTCTAACTGAACTTGATAAAAACTTGCTGGTGCGATCTATACCTCTGTAAACGATTATATTTTATCGTGCATTATTTTTTTTCTTTACCGAGATAAAAATGTCAAGATTGTTCACGGTAAAAATGTGGGGAATACCTTATTCTTCAAAAGATTCATCTTACTTCTACAGATTTTTTGTTAAAAATCTTTTTGAGGAAAAAAACAAAAGCACGTGTTATCTTTTTAGGTCACCTGAGTAAACTCAGGTGACCTATTGCTATCCGTTTTCGTCCGTCGTCGTCCGTCGTCGTCCGTCGTGCGTCGTGTGTTAACATTTGAACATTTTCAGGTTCTTCTCTACAACCACTGAACCAATTTAAACCAAATTTGGCACAAAGCATCTATGGGTGAAGGGGAACAAAAATTGTAAATTTCATGACCCCTGCCCCCCCTGGGGCCTGATGGGTGGGGCCAAAACCACTAAAATTAATGCAATCTTTAAAAATCTTCTTCTTTACTCCTGGACATCAAGCAGTCAAACTGTTTGCATGATTGTAATCAGGATTGAGTCCTCTACCAAAATTGTGAAATTCATGGCCCTGGGGTCAGGGGTTCTAGTGCTAGGGCGGGGCTAAATAAGTATATAGTGAAAATGCATTATTTCTTTGAAAATCTTCTTCTCT
>PRKT01000204.1:896139-916970 GCA_003671525.1 Saccostrea glomerata
ATGACATGGTCAAAAAAGCAAGATCTCACGCGCATGCACGTGCGCTTCGCTCTGATTGGCTGAAACTAAAGTCTCTATATCTTTCTTGTTTTTTGACGAAATCCTTTGAAATTGTGTACATAGCCATGCATTACGATATCCTACAACATGATATATAGCAATTATCATGAAAACACGTGCATACACGTGTGCTGCAATCTGATTGGCTTAAACTTTAAATAGCTATAACTCCTTTGGTTTTCAACAAAACAGGATGGAATTTGGAACAGAGATAGATATAATGAACTTCTACAAGACGGTATGGTCACCATGCACATGCATACACGTGCGTGTACGTGCGCTGTAATCTGATTGGCTGAAACTTTAAACAGCTATATTTCCCTTGGTTTTCAACGAAACGGGGTGGGATTTAGAACATAGATAGATGTAAAGGACTTCTACAAGAAGATATGGTCACCATGCTCATGTATGCACGTGCGTGCACATGAAATGAGATAAATCAAAAATACACTTGAATGAGCGTATTTTTTAATACTTTTGGATTAAATACTTTAATATTTAGTATATAAAAATATATAGATTGTGTAGACAAGACGATATGGTCATTACGCACATGCATTCACATGCGCACCCTTGCAATGCTAAAATTTGAATGAACTTGGCGTTGTTAAAGTCTCAAATGCATAGATTTTGTCCTATTTAATGAAGCTTACAGGGAATATGGCACCAAAAGGGAGTTGGGGAGCGTTTGGGGAACATCTGTAACGGTCCCCGTTACAATTAGCACTAGTTAGGGTCTTCCGTCTCCAACGGAAGACCCTTCTATTATTCTATTGTTTCTTCTTCACTTTTATTATTCTTTTTTTTTCTTTACAATTTTTGTGCAGAAGATTTCTCGAAGATGGCTCGATCGATTTTGTTCAAATTTTCAGAGATCATGTGTATCTATCTGAAGTTTGTACCCCCATCTCAATTTTGAAAAAAATCACTTCCGGTCGGAAGTTATCGCCCTTTCAGTGATTTTTAGAGGGTCTCCTTGTCCATGGGTAAACTCAAAAACGACATTAGCTAGAAAGCTGAAATTTTTAGAGATGATAGACGACACATTGCTGAGTTGCACATTCGATTTAAAATTTTTCAGAAAGGTCAAATATGGAAGCTCGGTAGGGGTCAAAATCTAGGACATGAATCATGATTGAATTTTCGAGACATTTTGTATCATATCTTTTAAAGTATAATTATTTTGATAGAACATACTGAACAGTATTTGTGGGGAATGATAAGATCTTTCATATGATATCAAGAAAAAAGTGCTGATTCATCACATTAAGGGCAAAAAGGGGCCAAAAGTATTCATTTGATAACTGTTTAGCAATCAGTTTTTTGTTATACATTACTGAAGCAAAAATGTTTATCTCAACAATCTACAACTGTATATTATGATTTTAATGTCGTATATTACATAATTAGGGTCCAAAAGGGGCCAGAATGCTAAATCTTTGACGTTTTATATCTCGAAAGTGAGAAATATTTTGACAAGTAATATTGAACAAAAGATGTTCAAAATCATGTACTAAACAATATGCAACCTTTCATTTTTCGCTTAACGTCCCCATTAAGGAGTTGAAGGGTTGGCCCCTAAATATTTCTTTTGCAAATAACTCAAAAACGAAAATGAATCTCTGAATAGTTGTTGAACAAAAAGTGTTCAGAATCCTAAGAGCTTCAAGATGGAATCAAGAAAAAGGGGCTGGGCACTCAAATTAGGGGCCAAAAGGGGCTAAAAGTCTTCAATTGATAACTCTTTAACAGTCAATACTTTGTTATACATTACTGAAGCAAAAATGTTTATCTCAACAATCTACAACTGTATATTATGATTTTAATGTCGTATATTACATAATTAGGGTCCAAAAAGGGCCAGAATGCTAAATCTTTGACGCTTTATATCTCGAAAGTGAGAAATATTTTGACATGTAATATTGAACAAAAATTGTTCAAAATAATGTTCTGAACAATATGCAACCTTTCATTTTTCGCTCAACGTCCCCATTAAGAAGTTGAAGGGGTGGCCCCTAAATATTTCTTATGCAAATAACTCAAAAACGAAAAAGAATCTCTGAATAGTCGTTGAACAAAAAGTGATCAAAATCATGAGAGCTTTCAGATGATATTAAGGAAAAGAGGGCTGATCCTTAGAGTGCGGGGCCTTGAGGGGCCAATAGTCGATTTTTTAAGTCTTTAATGTTCAATGTCTTTTAACAGATTATGGAAAATCATTATTTTAAAATGAAAATCTTAATCAAAATCTTATCTCATCTTATCGAGAATCGGACGGAAGACCCACTCGTTGCTCGCAACGAGATCGTATCTAGTTATTATTATTATTTTTCCGTACACCGAATTTTGTGCACGCGATTTCTCGAAGACTACTGGGTGGATTTTCATGAAATTTACAGAAATTATGTGTTATTATCTGAAGTTATTTTTTCCGAGAGATTTTTTGAAAATTCTCTTCTGGTGCCAAGTTACGGGACATTTTCTGAATTTAAAATGACATTTTGTCTACGGTTAATCTCAAGAACGGTAGAAGATATAAATGTGAAACTTTCAGGGATTATAGATCGTGATATATACTATCCAGGACGCGAGCTTTCGTTCGTCGTCGTTACTTCCTGTCGTCAGGGGAAACGAATTAAAAAAAATGTATTTTCTAACTTTTTTGTTTTTCAATATTTTTTATTTATTTTTTGAATACTAATAGAGACCCTTCTATTGATGCTTACTATATAAGTTGTTTGAATATTGGTTAATCTGAACTCTAGATATTAATATTTGAAAATCTGAAGCGGACCCAAGATGGCGTCTGCCTCTGTCAACTCCGCCATTTCGCGAGTAGGGGTTTATAGAGGCAGCTGAGCGTTTGATTAAACCATTCAGACATAAGGATACATGAAATATAAAAAACTACTTGGACTTTCACGTAGTAGTACGTTGTAATTACGTGTCAATCTTAAAACTTAATTTCCGTTTCACTGATTTAGTTTAACTGGGCTAGATACGATATGCAATGTGTACAATGTGTTAAAATATACTTTCTTAACGTCGAAATAAAATAAAGGCCATAAGAACGTTTTATTTATTTAATTTCATTGAAGCTATCACACCTATTTAATAGATCTACTCGTGGTGTTTGGCGCATAATTATCAATAGTGGCCCGCCTTTTATAATTCTTAGACAGGTGTACTGTTGCAAATGTATACACAAGTATATTTAGAGCAGTGCTCCCAATAGCTTAATGGTTTGCGCGTTAATAGATCACTTAGTAATTACGTTACAATTCTGTGTCAAACTAAAGATTTATTCCAGGTTATTCTCAAACGTCTTCTGTAACTGGTTTTGGTTGGTTCTCAAAGTAGAAAAAGAAAAGACTAAATGTGCAAATGAGAGATACCTATATTATCATTTGTTTTGCAAGACGGAAAAACAGATTTTAAATCATAGTTATAAGTTATAGTTTTTCAAGAAACAATATTGATGCATGTATAGAGTAAGTATAAAACGTATAACCACTGTTTTTCCCATGCACACTTGTGTGATATTAAACGAATAGAAAAGACAGAAATAAGAAAACCATTTTAATAAAATCGTCTAATGGAGTTTATATTAACATTCTTTTCTCAAAAATCTGAATCAAGTTATTGAACATAAATGGTATCTGATTCCTTGACTGTCGTAGAGCGAGGCATGTTTTTCGGCGAAACATTTCAACATTTTATGAAAGTATAACTAATCGGCATAGTACATTTCTGAGACAGGAAATAAAAAAAAAATTATAGTCATTTCAATGCTTTTGTTTTACTTTTCTATAGAATGTGTACAATGTGTTAAAAATATTTTCTAAACCTCGAAATGTAGGCTATGAGAACATTCTTTTTTCTTAATTTCATTGAAGCTTTCACACCTATTTAATAGATCAGTCCAATGAAAAGGCGCGAAGATTTAACGTGGCGTTTGGCGCGAAATTATGAATAATGGCCTGTCTTTTATAATTCTTAGACAGGTGTACTGTAGCAAAAGTATACACAAGTACATTTAGAGCAGTACTCCCAATAGGGTAATGGTTAGCGCTTTGGGGATAAAAGGGGAAAAAGCGGATTGGATTTTCACGCTGGCGACCTGGATTCATTTTGTGACCAAAATTTTTCATCACTTCTCAGCTCGACTTTACGAGTTTTTTTTCCAGAATCGGACGGAAGACCTCTCGTTGCTTGCAACGAGATCGTTTCTAGTTCCTCTATATTATTGTATGGAATACTTTAAAAAAATTATACGCGAGAATTAAATTTTCGCAAACGCATTGTATCGCGTAATTACGCGGAAATAAAGTTCCTGCGAATTAAAAGTAATTTAAAGTAATAAGCCAATTTTCAATTTTGATTCGATTTCTATATGTGCATATTTTGGTATATTGTATTTGATGACATGACGGCAAATATGAAAGATCTGAGCACTGAGACATTACTTTGGATCAATCCTCATTCAATGTGTACTTTTCCATTGTAGATTTAGGAAACAGAAGTATTGTATACACAATATGGGGAAAGAAGACGTGTCCTTCAAAAGCAATATTAGTTTATTCAGGTAAAAAAAATGCTTTCTGCATTTTAGAATTATAAAAAGCATGAATTATTTGTTTAGTTTTTGACACGTCTTTAAAATTCTTTTCATCTTTGTCTAAAAATGTTCAATAATCGCTTCAAACCTATTACAAGAACAATAATCGAATTTATATGTAATGTACAAAGTACTTTATATAAAATTCAGTAAAAACTGATAATCAATAAATCCTGAGTTAAAGCTTTGTAGGATTCGCCGGGGGGTCACATTATACTGACAAAGGAGCAGCTGTAGATCCACTTTGTTTGCCGAGGGATCCAGAGTGGGGGATGTATAAGACTGGAACTAGCGGATCTGGAGGTTATATATACGGTGCCGAGTACGAAACAAATGCATTCACAAACCACTACGCTCCATTTCTTGACCATGATGTGCCCTGTGCTGTATGTCTTGTTCAGAATAGATCCGTCGTGAAAGTATTTCCGGGTGAGAAAAAATAACTTCCTGCTTGTAAAATTCAATTTTGTCCACCCGATTTCTTAAAAAATGTTTAAAAAATTGAATCTTGAAACATTCATGAATGATCGATCGTAACTATTATTGACATTCGTTTTCAAGCCTTCATGTCCATTATCCACTGAAAGTAGTTTGATAATACATGTATATTATAATTTTTTAGCTAAAAAAATGTTTTCAGTAGAGGTATTTAGAGTCTTATTAGTGGTTTTTTTTCCACCGGAAATTCTCCAAACCGTAGTCCAAAAATGCATTGTTTTCATCGAATTTCTGATGTAATATTCCTGGCGTATAACAATTTGCTTTGTGTAGCATAAAGCTCTTCCCTTCAATGTAGGTGTAAATAAAAAAAAAAACCGGAGTCAGAATTGAGAAAGTTGTTTCTAAACATACTTTGAAGAATTCGTGTGCTTTTTTCATATTCACATTTAGTTGTTCCTCCTTTCTTCAATCGAAATATCCCAATGAAAATCATAATGTTAGCTACACTTTGCTCTCAACGAGATTTCATCTAATTATTTGTTTCCTTAGTGATGTTACATGTATGCAGATGATGCGGGAGTGCCTCGATAGCTTTAATGGCGAATTTCTTGACCTTAAGAGGGCTTGGGGTCACTTCCATTTAATAAACTCTATACTTTTCTAAATTTCAGTCTTGTAACTCAATCTTATTGAAAGAATGTGTTTCTCTCAATGATAAAGCATGCTATTTATAATTAATTTGGCATAGGCGTCGGAGCCGGGTGGGCTAGGGGGGGGGGGGCTTAGCCCCTCCCCCACTTTTTTTTCCAAATATATACTTAGTGTAGACATTGAACATATCTTCGTAAGTTTGCCCCCCCCCTCCCACTTTCCACACACACGTCTTAGTATACATTGTATAGGTTAAAAATGGGGAAAGTGGTGATGATTGGAAGAAAATTTTTGGTACTGGAGTTCGAACCTGTCACCCCCTCCCCACCCCCACGAAATAGGATATTTGTGTTTGGGAAAGAGAAATTTATTTTCCTTTTTTTTTGCTTGTCAGGTTTTTTTGGAGGTACAAAAATTTTTTTTTTTACACTTAGCCCCCCCACTTTCAATTTGCTTCCGACGCCAATGTATGTGATTGTGTACACAGAGTCCTAAATCTCGGTTTATGGCAATAAGTGTTTTTGCAACAATGTTTGGTATTAAATCTACTAGAAAAATCTGAAAAGTAAGATTACAGAACATATCTGACTATACTTTACTTCTAATCCAGCTAACACTTTCCTTATATCATAGTTTCTTTCCTTTTCCTTCTTTTTTTTGAAAATAATATTTTTCATTTCAGCGAGAAAAACTTGTTACAGGGGATGGAAACTCGAGTACCAGGGCTATCTAATGGCTGGACATTTCAATCATAAAGCTGGTACAACATACACGTGTGTGGACAAGAATCCTGATACCTTGCATGGTGGTCATGCGAATAAAGATGGCTACCTATTTTATTTTGTAGAAGGTCGCTGTGGGTCATTGAAATGTCCACCATATGTTGAGGGAAGAGAATTTGTTTGTGTTGTCTGTTCGAAAGCGTAAAGAATAAATACATTGTATTAATTTAAAAATAAATTCGTGACTTTTCAATTTACTTTGTCATGAAGACGGATCTCTTGTGCCTCTAAAGGATGTATGCACTTAACGCTGTGTTTTGGGTCTTTTTTGGTAGCTCCTGTTGCTTTTAAATCTTGACATAAGTTCACTTTTATATACCGGGTATTTACTACAGTGGTCTGTCAATTAGACACACAATTTAAATGTAAAAAATGATTTTAGACTGTAATGAAATAGTTAATTTTATGTTACCTGCCCTTGATTGAACATTATTTTCCATCTTCCTATTTATTCTGTATGGTACAGGTACATTATTTACAAAGGTTTTAGACGTACGAGCTCATCCATGTATGAAAAGAATATTTTAAATCGATGGCTGATTATTTAACGTGTTCGAACACAGTGTCCTAGTTAGGTAAAATATGCTACCTATACTCGTAAGTAACCTGGCGGAATTTTGTATTCACAAAATATATCACACGGTGAATTATAATATTCAACTTGTCACGGCCCTTGGTTACAACAGAGAGAGAGAGAGCGAATGTAAGAAGAAGCAGTTTTTTCTCTTTTGAACCATGAGTGCATGTTTGTCTATTTATCTCCTTTTAACACAATATTACTAATGCAAATATACAATAACTGTTAAAAGGAGAACAATAGACAAACATGTATTGACTATGTATAAAGTCAGTAAAAAAAAATTGGCGTCCTCATTTTCGTACGGAGATTGCAGAACTTGTGATGACCTCAGAAAACAGATTCGTGCATCGTAGATACATACTTTATGAATTGTAATTAAGTAAATTTGTAGATAAGATGTTGATCATTCCTTCATTTAAAAGAAAAATGTCTGTTTTTAAAGTTTTTTTCACGGAAATTTCGCATTCAACCTTTGTGTGGTATTTATGTGTGTGTAACAAATGTTTATGCTGTGTTAGATGTGTATATTTGGCACCAAATCACACTAATTCATATCTTATAAAAAAGTGATAATTCTTTTTACTAGCATCTATCATCTTAATATTTAATTCTTTCAAAAAGTGGTTTTACTGGCCCAGTGGTTCTCGAAAAGATTTTCTCTTATTGCAGTATGAATAAACACTGTAAAACACGGGCAGGATTATAACATGAAAATCGGGTCATCATCCGAACATGTTTGGGTATTTTGTTAATCAACATGATTAGGGAACACAAAAAATATTTTTACATGTTTGTTGGTGGAAACCCTTATTGGGTATGTCTTATTTCGCAAATGTGTGACGTCGTAGTTGGTTTCTTCTGTACTAGAGGAATGTAAACATGACACATTTTTCGCAGGCTTAGGTCTTGTTTAACTCTGCCCTGTACTGATCAGTTTCACTATTCGATATTTTAACAGTTAATCAATAAAATGAAGAACTTGCATTTCAAAGTAAATTTTCAAATATTGAATGATAGAATCTTTTTTCAAATTAATTTTTTTCTTTATGTTGTCTTAAATAGTGCTCATTAACAATTTTCCGTCTCCCGATAGTCTGTGACAGAAGAAACTTACTTTTTCGAATTTTAAACCATACTCATACTTTGAAAAATTTTAAAAGACACATTTATACTGACATATTTTTTATTTATGCTGAAAAAAATAACATTATGGACAGAATAATTAGGCCAGAAACATGGAGAATCAAAATTCCACTTAGACTCTGTGGGGCATAGTACATGTTGTAATTGTAACTCAATATCCCCAAAACAATTCTAGAAACCTATTGATATAACTGTTTAGTATGTGGGGCATACTAAATTAGAAATATACAAAATATGAACAAATCAAATGACAAGTACTTTTTCAGCTTAAAGTCCTTCTTCTCCTTACTATTACGTGTAAACACAATTCTTGATATCGAAAATAGATCTATACATGCTACAGTCTCAAATGCTGAAAGGGTTAATTGTGTAAATATTACTTTAATTTTTTTTTTACTATTTTATCATGTTTATTGTTTATTTGTATTAAATAACCATATCTAAAAAGATATTTCTTAGTATCGAAAACAAATTGACTGCAAACAAAAAAAATTGAAAATTTTAACTGTAAATAAGCGACTTTTGTTCATCACCGATACCATTTGACCACTAGAAGGTTGTTGAGATTTTCACTGGTTAATTCATTCGTACGATCTTTCCTTCTTACATCCCTACTTCCATCGCACTTTAGGGAACCTATCTTTTATTCCAAATTCCACCCTACATTGCTAAATAAAAATTGATTTTACAGAATATGCATTGCTTACTCCCATCTTGCAAAGATATCTGATGTTTCTCATCATTTTTTTGCCTTTGATATGCAGAAAAGGTCAGTTAGCTTCGAAAAAATGATGACAGGAGTCATTATGTCTCCCATTGATTTAAAAAAAAAACTGTTGAATAAAACAAGACTGTTTATAACCTTATTTTTCACCTTTCTTGTCAAAAGTTTGCCTCGATTTAAGAAATAAAGTAGCACATAGATTATTGCAGAGTCAACGCGTTTTGTTTTGTTTAAAGTTGTGTTGTAAGGTTACATTAACATCTTGTTCTAGTCAAACTCGATCCGTGGCATTCAATCTTTTATTTCAAATTCACAAGGATAAAGCGCGTGAACATCTGATTGGAATTTCTATATATAAATATTTACATTTGTGGTATCTCTCCATTATATGAACATACAGAAAGAAAATATCTTCAATTCTGTATGAAGTTTGTCAGAGGTCAGAGGTCAATACGTGACCTAATCACACGGCGCAATAATATCTACCGGTACATAAATTATAAAATGACCTGTTCTGCTTGCTTTTCATGTATAAAAATGAACAAAATAATCAAGTAAAATGATAATTATTTTATTTAAAATGTAAACAAGTATTTCATACAGATTTTGGGCTATCGATTCAACCTCTGTACACAGTCTCTAAAGTTCATCCTTATTTTTTGGGTAGACCTTTGGTTAAAGTTTCATGATAAACTTTTATTTTATCTTTAAATTTTACTCACGATAAATGTGTAAATCTGTTGGAAAATATCTTTGCAATCATGCCATGAACAGTTGCCAAACACCTCGGCGTTTTCGTAGTTCAATGTAAAGCTCTCGCCAGAGTCTCCGTGTTTATCAGTGTTATACGATAAGTATGCCTTTAGTTACTGAAACTATAGAATGTTCTTGATCAAAATACAAATTAACTGGCTTGGACAAGTGTTTCAATCCATCGGATCCATCAGAGACATCCATCCATCCCTTTCCGGCATTAATATCGTCAGTGATGACACATCTTCACAGAGATTGTCCTTTAAAGGTGCATAGACACAGATTTGAAGTTAATAATTTCTTTTTGATATTACGACTTATTTATTGTAATAAAGGCAAAACTTTGAACAACCTATGTATTCAAGTTCAAATGTCCATTCAACATCATAAATCAGGAGCAGAGACAACACGGGCCTCTTAAATATCAAAGGTACATGTAATTGGATCATGTACCATGGATGAGTGAGCATTTCCTGCCGATCGATCACACCCAACGTGTGTTCCTTGTCATGATCGAGAAATCACCTACATGTACCATTGATGTTGTAGACTTCCGTGTTTGCTCTGCTCCAAAATTTGTTTTGTTGAATGAATTTTTGAGCATGAATACTGTTCGGTATCTCAATGTCTTTAATTTTATTTCCAACAAATAAATTAAATTAACAATGCCTATACTTGATTCTACAATGCATAAAAATCATCCTATGAAGGTGTTCTCGTTTTGTACCATACAAAGCGGACTATAGTAAATATTAATTGTTTCATAAAACGTTTTTAATAATACGAAAATTTAGATGCTTCACGAATACTTAACAACAATAATACTAGCTAATTGGAAACATCGTGTTACTTAAATGTTGAATTTAAAAACATCAAGTAACTGTAAGAAATTTTGATTTCACAAAATGTTACCAAAATATGGCATGGGCATGAAAACAGGTTATTCAAAAAGTTGAACAACCGTTCCCCACGATAGTCTAAAGACAAAAAAATACATAATGAACAATTACATATGGAAATAACAAAGGGTATTCAAGCTCAGAAGTTCATTAAGCAATACAAATTATGGAGCAGAGCAAACACGGACCAAAACATCAGAGGTTGCATCAAATGCCATGGAGGAATGAGCATCCCCTACTGCCCTGTCACACTCGCCGTGTGTTCCCTGTCACGATCGGGAAATGACTGAAAATACGTCGACAATTTGTTGTGTAAATAAGTGATTCTTCAATGAAATTCAATGCATAATATGCATACTTTGTCATTTGCAAAATTATTTTGAAACGGCTTCTGTTAGACAACAGTACTCTAAGTATTGAAAAAAGTTGGATATTTAATTTAAATTATATATATTGAATATAAAATTCTGCAAACATTGATTCGATCAAACACGTAGATATCAAATAACCTTTTTTTGTAAATCTATAGATAAATATATTGTTTCTTTGCACACGTCAATTGTTAACTGAAAGTGACCTTTGACATGGGAAGATCAGTTATTTCTATTATTCTTTTTTTTAGTTTTTTTTGGACCCACTCGCGGTTTATCTTTTCTTGCGGAATCTATGAGATCGATCACAGTCAGTTATCACCACCTTGCACAAATTTAAAAAAATCTAACAACTTATAATAGACTAATAGACAATATTTGTTAGAATTGAATTTGGCAACGTACACATGTTCGGGAAAAAAGCAAAAGTAAACTTCTCCAAAGAGTTGAATTCCAACATTAGCTATAGGATGGGCAAATTTTGAGCAGTGGCTTTTTCCACAAATACTCTTGAAATGAAAAAAATGGGAATTTTATTGAGGTAAAATTACTCTTATATAGAGCACATTTTGTTAAGGAGATTAAATATTCCACGAAATGTTTCAACTTCAGGAACAGCTTTGTTTAAGTGGAAAATTTACCTCTGAATTATTTCCAACTCTGTTAAAAGTTTGGAAAATATCATGGCATGCTACGTTTCGTGAACTGATTCTGAATGATGAAATGGGTACTAGGGTTGAATCGCGACTACAATAACATAAAAATCCTTAATTATATTTAATGTCATTTTCAAAATTTGAAATAAATACCACTTTATATGTTTATTTGTGTATTTCAATTCAATCTATTACATGAAATACTCTCTAAAATATTAAAATAACACAATGTAATTTTTTTTTATCTATTAAGACGATGCAGGTGATTCGATCGATAAGCAAGAGCATGTTGTACGTATGAACAAATCCAAATTGAGGTAAATTATTGACAAAGAAATTGATGAAAAAAGAATATCAGCAGTATCCTTTAAAGTTATAATTTCGTAAGTTCTATGGTCAATACAATGACTTTGTAGGCAAATACAATTTATCTTTAAGTCAACTGCTGACTGACGTTTTTCCTACCAATTGTTAGTCCATTATTTGTAAACTGAATTGTCGACGGATTTTACCATTATTTCCCGATCATGACAAGGAACACACGTAGGGTGTCTTCATTTTAAACCATTATGAGCTGCATGTTTGACATCGGAAAAAAATGTTGCAGATTTTGTGATTATCTATGTCAATGACAGAAAAATAGAACATTTATAAACTTCTATTGTTCATATTTGCTATGAAAGAACTTTTTATACGCTTTGATTGAAGCAAAATTGAATTATTGTTGTCCTATACAATAATGATTTCTTATATAATACTGTATATTCGGTTGTACAGAAATATTTCTTCTGCAGCATTTAAGGGTACTTACCACAAACAAAAACTGGATGCGCGGGTTGATATATATTTTTTGACTGATTTTGATTTGAAATGACATAAATAATAAATCCCTGAAATATTAAGAAATCGTAGGTTTTCCTTGATGCTTAGATATGAGATTTTGTTTTACCTCCTATATAATTCCGTACAAAATTTTGCACAATTTTTTAACCTTATGACAAAATCTTATATAATTCTCTCACTCTACTTCGTGAACATTATTCAGGATGTCAGTTTAAATGTAAATCTATGAAAAATAATGCTGATTTCTGAAAAAAGTTTGTTTGTGTTATTTATCCTTAAAACTTTATTTCGGTTTTATTGATCATAAGGGTTAAGATTACATACAGATTAATCATAATAACACATTTTACCAGCAAAATAAAAGTTTCAAAAATGCAGCTCATATTGCTTTAACCTCTCACATATTTCTTTTCAATTACTTTTACTGTCATTTGCTATAAACCATGTTTTGGATGTTATATCAAAATCATACAAACTTTATCCAAATGTTATTTGAAAATTCATTAAAGGGGGAGTTTGGGATTTAGGGTTGTAAAACTCTCTATCATTAGATTCAAAATAAATGTCAACGAGAAACGTCATAACGACCTTGGTATATTTTTGCTGTGTGGCGATTAACGAGACCAGACATTGAATTCTTTTTTATATTCTATAATGTTCTGGATACATCTGAAAGAAATGAACAGCAAGAGTCAAAAATAGAACGAAGTAATAGTAAAAAAAGTTTTCATGAAAATCTTTAATTTTCGAAGACTTTGTATTAAATGTGACATTGCTTGTGGATAAACGCACTAGTATCCAATTGATATTTACAAGGTAAGCTTGTTTTATGTCGGCAGAATTGAAAACTTAGATATCTAGCCGTTATCCGTCTTTTTAATTTAATAGTTGATGGAAGCCGACTGGGAATTTATTATATGGAAACTATAAAAGAGAAATGCCTTAATTTATACAATATGTAACTTGCATTGACTTCAGTGTATACATCCCAAGCTTCGGGATAAACACCATCTATGTATTATAAGGTACCGTCTTAAAATACAGGTATAGTTACTTTTATTAGGATAGTATTGGAAAGTACAATTTTTTGCACTTAGAATTTTTAAGGTGGCTAGGGGGTCAACTAATTATTTTTGTTTTAAATAGCCATCAGATATAACTTAAATTTTGGGATATGATATCTTAAGCTGTCAACTATCAATTGGCAAAGAAAAATTTCATAATTTTTAGCTTTAAAATTTGATCATTTTATTATATCTTTATATGGAGCTTTTCTTCTAATGAAGATCAAATAGTCTTAAAATGGCCCCGGCCACCGAACCTCTTTAATTAATTTTGTGAAAATGATAAATTTTAAATGGTAAATTAGGTTTATTCAACTATGATAGGATGAAAACCTCAGTCATCCCCCTTAGGTAAATTAATGATAAACATTAATTTAACGAAAAAAAAAAATACTGTTTTGCACTAAACAACCGTACAAAGGAAACATTAATAACCGTTATTCAATACATTACCGAGGAAACATTTTAGATAAATAAAAACTTTTATCATTAGTTTGATAAATCACTTTTTTTTAATTTATTCTTTATTTTTTGGAACACACAGCGCACACAATTTCCCTTCCCTCAACATATGGTGGACATTTCAATGAACCACAGCGCCCTTCTACCAAATAGAATAGGTAGCCATGGTTACCAGCTTTGCCGCCATGCAGGGTACCTGGATTCTCGTCAACACACTTATATGTTGTACCAGCTGCGTGATCATGGTACCCAGCCATTAGGTATCCTTGGTATTCAAGGTTCCAGCCTTTGTAGCAGGTTTTTCTTGCTAAAAATAATACAATAACATGTGAAAAAGATTTCAAAAAAAAAAAGGAAAACATAAATAAGTTTTGCTGAATGTAAAACAAATTTACTTTATACAATTTTCATAAATTATGCACAAAAAATTTTGTTATACATGTTTATTGCAATATCTTTAAAGCTGGATATATATGGAGATAATGATACATATTTTCATATATTTCCATTTCTAATCTTTTTCTCTTTGATAACTCATTCAAAGTTGGCGGAGTTGATTACTGGATAATTCTACCGGAATGTACATTGGGCAGGTCGATAGGTCGGGAGCTTAGGAGGCTTAATATGCATGCAAATATCGTGCGCATGTGTCTCTGTGTCTTACGCTAAGGAGGCTGAATATGCATGTAAATCTCGTTCGGATGCCTTTCTGTTTGACGTCAGTGGTAGAGGACTTTTGAAATTGGCATGGGAATTCATGTGTTATATAAATCTATGTCTACATTTTTCTAATCTTAAACTACAATTTTATTTCACAATGAAATCGACATATAAGGAATCACTGTCTAGTTAGTATGGTATGCCATGGACATCAACCATAGTGGGAAATATGGGATAATTTATGCATAATGGGCTTCGCCGTTATGCAAATTATTCCATGTTTCCCACTATCGTTGATGCCCTGGCATACCATACTAACTAGACAGTGATTCCTTAAATATACACGCAGGTTTTCTTTTTTATCTTTTAGATCATACTAGTTGACAATGCCGGAGAATTTGACTCCGTACAACTAATCAACGCTTTGGAATAAAATATCCCACAACAATAATATTGATGGGGTGTACTTAATAAACATAAAATACGTCTCTGTCCGACATTCATTGGTAAACATGTCATATTAATTTACTCGCCTGGAAACATTTTGACAACGGATCTGTTTTGAACAAGACAAACTGCACACGGTAAGTCTTGATGAGTAAGTGACGTAAAGCGACTCGGAAAGGCACCCAGTTCGTATTCTGCCCCATATACGTAGGCCCTATTGGCATCATTTCCATTCCAATAGATCCCCCACTCTGGATCTCTTGGTAAACAAAGGGGATCTACAGCTGCTCCTTTATGTGTATAATGAGATCCTCCAGTGAATCCTAAAATTTTAAAGTATTCACCATTTATAATGTTCGTAAATTATACTAACAACATCTTCCGATTACATGTATTTTAGAATACTATACCAATTCCGTCAGCAAAAATATACTGGTCCACCGTTGGTAACCATTTTGTCATGTTGGTTATATGCATGGAGAATTAGGCAAACCATAGATGGGCCAAAGTTGAGTATTGTTTGATAAATTAATCAAAATTAGATTTAAATGTTATGCCAATGCAGTGCCAATATAATTATAACTTAAGTCCAATGTAAGTCGGATATTGTGTCAACATTTGCATTCATCGTTGGGTCAATATTGCAATTCTCACTGGGAATCAGTTCAATATACTGTGCTTTTGAATTAAAACTTATTTAATTATCAGTATATGTATATTTTCCTAAAAGGAATACAATTTATATGAACACTTAATGAAATTTAAATACTCACACAAACAAATACATGTTACCATTTATCAAATATATTTACCAGAATAAACAAGCTTTGCTTTTGAAGGACATGTCTTCTTTCCCCATCTTGTGTATACAGCGTTTCTGTTTCCTATACCTAAACCAAGAGTTCCATTTTTTAATATTTATCATTCAAAGCTGAATGCACATGTATGTTTAGGCTTTCCAAAAGCATAATACGCGTATACGTTTAAATATGAATTCAAATTTGAAGTACATTTTAATATCTTATCAACGTATGAATTTGCAGTCAATTTGTGATGAGAATTTAATCAAGTATTATATCAATGCATTTTGTGATTTCAAATTTCTTTGTTGATCACGTGACGGACACTATATCACTTCCTAAATGTTGCACATAAATAATATCAGAACAATTGCAAAACATTATTGAAAAAAATCTCACATATGTAATTAATCTTCATCTTGGTACATGCACAAATAAAGTGCACGGGTCACGTCTGGGTTTTACTTAATAAGAAAATATTTCACGAGAATTCAATTTGCCCAAATACAAGGGCCAATCTTCACATTTGTCAAAATTTATACTAAATAGGATAAATATCATAAAGCCCCAGCAAAAAAATCAGTCAAATGACATGTACATCTCTTGTAGATTCAGACAGAATATCTTCAAATTATCTTTAGGAGTTTTTGTAATTGTTTAAAAGTACAGAGTATTTGTTCATCGGGCTATCAAAAGAATTAACAGTATTAATTTGCAAAAGCATATAAATGTAGTGCTTATGTGTTCTAATAGTTACCATCATCCTGCATGCTCGCATTCACTTCCTCTTTAAACTTTTTCATTGATTCCCCAATGACGTCAGTGAAGCTTTTGAATTCCCGCCTTAAAGCTTCCACCTGATATACTCCTAGAGCAGACGACAATTGTCCGGTTAGATAACCCTGTAACATATCCTTACAACTTCCGGTCTGTGTGTCCCCATTTGTCGTTGAAAGAGAAACAACCAAGGCTAGATAAAACCTCACCATCTAAGATAAAAATAAGGAATAATATTCTTAATGAGATATTTTTAAAAAAAATCCTGTCCTGTCCAATGAAAAATAGTGCCAAATATTATTTTAAACTGAATATTTTCATATTCTAGAATGCTTACAATTCCAAACAATTTTTTGCACCCTACCTTAGCAATGAGTGTTTCCTAAACAAGAAATATAGATTTTATTATATGTCAAAGTATACATCCATGTTTACTTTTTGCTATATATATATAATAATTCTAAATTTGAAGATTAAAATTTGATATCAACCTTTATCTTTTTCCTTGCGTTTAAACACGGAAAAATTAGATTTAAATGTAATTCAACACCTGAAATTGATCGGAATGTATTTGAACTCTTTGGCTCGTGACTTACAACTGGTTTTTGACTTATGTATGGTTATAAGTTTGCCATAAATTTTGTGTACTCGGTACTTACGGCCATCGAATAAAGAGAAATTTGTCTCGTGCCAGTACACTATAGTGACACGGGACCTCGGTTAATACGGTCTCTTCCTAAGGACGGGTCTCCACGTCCTATGGTAGGATTCAAACCGACGATGTAAGGATCAGTTACTAACTTCGCAACTCTAGAGCAGACGCTCTAACCACTGCACGCCTAGATTTGAGAATTATTGTAGTACGTAAAGTGTAGCCACTTCATCGCGTTTTGTTTTGTTTAAAGCAATATGAGCTTTATTTTTGAGAAAATTATTTTGCTGTTTTAAAGTGTTGTCATAATTAATTTTTATGTAATTTAAACCCTTTCGATTAATTAAACCAAAATAAACATTTAAATTATTTCAAAAAAAAAATTCTGCATAATCAAATATATAGAAGTATATAAGAAATCAATAATGTACAGGACGACAATAATGTCATTTGCTTCAAAAAAAGTTTATAAAAAGTTCTTCCATCGCAAATATGAACAAAAGAAGATTAAGAATGTTCTATTTTTCTGTCATTGAAATAGTTGATTATAAATTTGCAGCAAAATTTCCAACGTCGGGCCTGCAGTTCGTATTGTTTTAAAGTTGTGTTGTAAGGTTATGTTAACGTCTTTTTCTAGAAATATATTCAAATATAAAACAAAAGTGTCAAAAGGGGCTTCCCACCTTTTATTTCAAAGCTCACAAAAATAAAGCGAGTCAACATCTGATTGAAGTTTCCATAGGTATTTGAAAATACGTTGTCTACATATTTAAATGTACACAGGCTGAAATTACACCTTTCAGTTGACGGAATGGTAACTGAATGCCCACTGAATGGTCACTGAAAAGTCATTAAATAGATCCTTTACCTTGCCTTTTCCGTGATCATTCAGTTACCATTTAGTCGACTGAATGGCATATATATTTCAGCGACATTTCAGTTATCATTCAGTCGAATCCTTTTATTGAATAATCGGCTAAATAAATATTTTCAACTGAAAAAAATTATTTAACTTTTCCCTGATATAATAGCTTTTAATTTATCTAATTTCAAATAAAAAATAAAAAAATAAATTAGTGCCAAAAAACATTGTGCCCTAGGCCAGAATCAATTATGACCTTTAGCTTGAGAGTCTGCTACCAAATCAATATACTAGGACTTCTTATTCAATAATATTATGGAATTGTGTTACGATAGCGGTGTTTACTGTTCTGTTTTAGCAATACAGAACGGGATCATGGTGGGCGGAGCTACTTTTCGTTCTGTATTAACCCCATATACTGTCTTGTATTAGCCAACTTATTCTATATCTAAAATACAACACGGTCTAAAAATAAATATGATTCTATTTTTGAGAAGCACGAACACATAGTAAATGCAGATGTTTTTTCTAATATAAATTTAGGAGAAAAATTTCCCTGGAAATGTAATATGTCAAAATTTCTCAATCATTTAAAAACTAATTCCACACTAAATCTACATGTAATTTCGATCCAAACGAAAAAGAAAATTCACAATAATGGAGAACATCCACTCCCCTCGTGCAAACTCGTTCAAGTCCATATCTTTCGTTTTTATATTGTAAATTTCATCTTAAATTCTTATCACTGACGACAGCCACACGTCTCTTTCACTTCGTTTTTAATATCGAAATTCAATTAGGAAATAAAAATCCGTGACAACAAAATCCATCCAAGAGTTTTTTTGTATATCCTGTAAATCTAGTTCAACTGGGATTTTCAGACCCCTGAAATATATTACAATCAATCTCCATCTATAAACCACAAGAACTACGGTTAAATCCTTCACCTTATCCATTCAAACTGACTATCACTCGATTACGTCGATTACGACTACCCATTAAATTGTCAAAACTAATCTGACCGAATTTTACATTTTCCATGGAAATATATATATATACTGCGGATGCGTACTCCCCGTCGGGGCCTCATCAACAGAATCAGGCGGAAGTTTGGATGCTGTACAATTATAAAGTGGGCGGAGCTATTATTTCTTTGATTAATCGTGTCACAAAAAAATTAGAGAATTCGACTTGAATTTTTATAATTATATTTTGGTATATAATAATCATATTTTGAACCATTTATTTTGACAAAAACGTCATTGTCCACTTTTTGGACAACCCTTGTGCATGTATTTATTATTGAATATTATTACAATAATACATTCAATGTAATATTAAATTCTAAAAGTGATCTAAGACTTCCCAAATAATTGATTTTAAACTGCTTCATAATCAAACAAAAAATGAATTGTTCCACAATCAAACACATTTTTTTTTTCAACTTTTTATTCTTTATTAACTTCTTTTTGGGTCATTGTCTAAAAGAAATATTTTTTGATTAAAATACTATGTTTATATAGTAGTTTATGAGTGGCTAATGGCATTGATTTCTAATGCATATCTTTGTATTTTTCATTTTGATGAAAATGTATCTCAATATATTCTTTTTTTCAGTTATTTTCTAGGCATGTTATGACATTTTATATAAACAATAATTGCATGATAAAATTTCCTGGTTTTTTTTTTTCAAAATATTAAAAGAGAGATGTTAAAAGAGTAACATTAAGAGAGGTGTTCATTTTATCGACTCTCACATACTTTGCATATGTACATGCAGATTTTTATTTATATGATTAAACAATTTCGTTTTAATCACATGATTCATATATGATACATTTTATATTCCTTCTATCCCATTTCATTTAGAAAAAAATATATAAAATTAATCGAAGTCAATAATTATATTCTTAATAAAATATCCAAAATATCAAAGTTTGGGAGTTTAAGTTCAATTGAAAAAAGTATATTTTTCCATAGAAATGCACTTTAGAATCTGTATCATTTCAAATCATATCATTGTTTTTTAAAATTTCAAATCTACCGTATAAGTAGACTCATTTTTATACTCAGTTCAAGGAGAAGGTATTCATAATCTTATTCATGAGAAGAAAGTCACTTGTTGATGCATTCAAATCGACATTTAGATAGGTAGTCAACTTATTTTCAAATCTATATTGAAACTTCAATTCAGACGTTGAATCGCTTTATATTCCAGTGAACTTGAAATAAAAGGGGGATGCTACTTTTGACACATATTTGGATATATTTCGAGAAAAAGACGTAAAATAATTCAACCTAACAACACAACTTTAAACAAAGCAAAACACGATGACTCCGCGACATTTGATATGTACTACAATAATTCTTAAATCGAGGCGTGCAGTGGTTAGAGTATCTGCTCTAGAATTGTAAAATAAGGCGTTGACGTTACGTCACCTGTTCGGATCCCACTATAGTAACAGTTACATTATCCAGCGATGGGGGACACGATGAGAAACTGATGCGTTTTTTTTTATAAAAATGGCGTGGTTGCCGACCGGTGTCGCATAATATTTGGTCCGCCTCGTTTAAAGGTCCGGCCGG
>PRKT01000205.1:0-63631 GCA_003671525.1 Saccostrea glomerata
AAAATTAGACGACAGCAAACCAAAGACGGTCGAGTGCTGAATCTGTTTACGATCTTCAATCCCAACAATTTAACAATTCTGAGAAAAGGCCAAATTACAGAGATGCATCATCCGTACCCTTAAACATATCATGCAAATGTAAATCCTACCAGTATATGCACGATGCTTGATTCAAAAGTAATATGTCACATTGTCCATATCTTTTATTTTGGCGTCATATTATATAAAATATACTAAGTAACATATCAAAATATGCACATATAAAAATCTAATTAACATTGACATTTTGGTTTAATATTATAATGTTGAATTCATTCATTTTATAGCTATTTCAAAAATAAGATATATATAGGGGGTGTCGCCGCGTCACAACTAAACCTCACGTTTTGTCGCCGCGTCACAACTAAACGTCACGTTTTTCGCCGCGTTAGAACTAAACGTCACATTTTGAAGAATATATTTTGTAGGATGAAAAAGACAAACACAATAATATCTAAGAACGTGCCTACTGTATATATAATTGACCAATCATTTTTAAAGACAAAATTTACGTCATATTTAATGATAGTTAAAAATTAAATGACGGCATTGCTTTTTTTTCTTATTATAAACATTGTGTTTTACTCTGATGCATTGAACAAAGGACGTGTAAAAGTATTTGGGGGGGTCGCAACAAGCTGTAATGCATTTTGCATTTTTACATCAAAATGGGGAAATTACTAGTAGAGACAGTTTACTTTGATTATTCAGACTCGCAGTGACAAGAATATATAAAAGTCGTGTTTAAAGATGGTTTCGGCGATTTTGGGACGGTTTAATGGGCCATTGAATGATTAGCAGAGGACAGGAAGACCAAAAGATGAGAGGTCGAACGGAAACGTATAGGAGTAACTGGTGTCTGATGTTATCAAAAGACATGTGTGTATCTGTTATAGTAAGGGATATGAAAACTGTCTCGTGCACTGTTCAAGGAATATTGAGTGACAGAAGACTTAATTATAAAAGGAGTGACTCAAATGAGTTTACGATGGAACATACCAAGAATTCTTTTAAAATAATAAATTTATGAACGTGTTCGTGAATCTCAAATATTTTTTTTATTGGGACACGTTTGAATGTTATTCTCTATTGGGAAGTTGATGGCTCGGTTGGGGGTAGTATTAAAACAAGCCATCAACTTCTCAGTAGAGAATAGTTAAAATGTATGACGGCGTGTATCCATTAAATGACGTTACTGTTATTCAGAGGTGGCGACTACTAAAATCTCACTTTGTATATAAATGCAATCTTTATAAATTTATTAATCATGTTGAATTGAAAATTTTCAGGTCTGAATTGAAATAAATGTAGCTTTCATCATGCCATTTTGTATTTTGTATTTAGTAGCAATTTTATTGAAGTTGCATTAATTTTTGGTTGATTGATTGATTGTATCTATTGTTGAACGTCCTTCTCGAGAATTTTTCACTCATTTGGAGACGCCACCACATGCCGGTGGAGATTTTGTCCTAAACTAGTACTTGGGGCCATTGAGAAGAGAGGGATCTTTTTCGTGCCAGCACCTACATGTGGCCTCGGTTTATACGTTCTCATCCGAAGGACCGGTCTCCATGTTCCACACTGGATTTGGAACCCGTGACGTAAGGATCAACTTCCTACTCCGCGACAGTAGAGTAGACGCTTTAACCACTGCGCGAAGGTTAGCATGTTTGATTTGGAGAACAAATATTCCTGTATAATTGCGTTTTATAAGATAAATATTTCAATTTTTTTTTTATTTTTGGAAATTTCAATTTATTTTTCTTACTTTACTTTATTCATGATTTGCACGATACCTTGTATACTCAAATGACCTGGACCCTGTCTTTCAAACGTTTCCTAAGATATGTCGTAAGACATAACTCAAGATATGCCTAAGTTATAACCTACATGTACGAAGTTCTTAAGATATGTCACAGCTGCTTCACAAAAGAATCTTATCTTAATCATTTCTTAAGTTGTGCTATGGAGGCATATTTCTGGCCCCTACATGCAAGATGAATAATGTTAACATGCAACATAATTATGTACACATGCAACATATTTATGTCAACATGCAAATTAATTCTATTGGCATGCAAATTACCAATCTTATAAGAAAATATAATTTAAATATGGTTAAATTTACTTTCTAACGGTTGTATCCGACATTGTGGTTGCAAGATGCAAAGTTATAATGTAGACATGTGACTTATTAAGTTCAATATGCAAGATAATTATGCCAACATGCGACTAATTTATGTCAACATACAAGATCATTATATTAACATGCAAGATATGTATGTTGATATGTAACTTATTATCTTGCATGTTCACATAAATATCTTTTATGTATAAAATTTAACTTGCATGTTCACATAAATAAGTCGCATGTTGACATGAATAAGTAGCATGTTAACATAATTATCTTTCAGGTAAACATAAATATCTTGCATGTCAAAATAATTATCTCGCATGTTAACATTAGTATCTTGATATTAACATAAATATCTTGCATCTTGCATCTACGATGTCAGTGACGAGTGTGAGAACGGAATTTTACCCATTTTAAAACCAGTCTCTCTTAAAAGATTAGTAACTTGCATGTCAACATAATTATCTTGCATGTTGACATAATTTTCTTGCAAGTTGACATAATTATCTTGCATGTTGACATAATTTTCTTGCATGTTAACATAATTTATCTTGCATGTAGGGGGCAGAAATATGCCACCATATATTGTGCCTTATGGTGGCATATTACTGCCCCCTACATGCAAGATAAATTATGTTATCATGCAACATAATTATGTACACATGCATCATATTTATGTCAACATGCAAGTTAGTTATGTTGTCATGCAAGTTACCAGTCATATAAGAAAATATGATTTAAATATGGATAAAATTACTTACTAACGTCTGTGTCTGACATTGTAAATGCAAGATGCAACATAATTATGTAGACATGCGACTTATTAAGTTCAATATGCAAGATAATTATGCCAACATGCGACTTATTTATGTCAACATGCAAGATAATTATGTAAATGTGCGACTTATTTATGTCAACATGCAAGATAATTATGTTAACATGCAAGATATGTAAGTTGATATGCAGCTTATTATCTTGCATATTGACATACATATTATTGTATGTAAAAATATAATTCGCATGTTGACATAAATAAGTAACATGTTAACATAATTATCTTGCACGTAAACATAAATAACTTGCATTATATATATGTTTACATAATTTTCTTGCATGTTCACATAAGTAAGCTGCATGTCTACATAATCAACTTGCATGTTGACATAAATATCTTGCATGTTTACATAATCATCCCGCATGTTCAAATAAGTAAATCGGTGTCATTTAGTGAGACTTCCGCCATAGTGAGACTTCCCCCCGGAAGTCTGGCTATATATAGTGAGTCTTCCCCCTGGGAGGAAATATGGCTATATAGTGAGATCGATTTCCCCCCATAATGACCATAGTGAGTCTTCCCCCATCGGTTTGGATTTTATATACATTGACATAAATAAATATTTATTGTATATGCTTTAGGGACCTTTTAACTTTTATAATTTTTATGAAGTATTTTTTAGGATTTGTATTTCATTTTGAAATTAAATTTGCGTGATATTAATGAAATTACATCACTATAAAATCAAATAAGATGGATTTGAGTTCTAATACACTTTAAATCAAATTCTGACTGTCATGCATGTTTTAGGAAAGGCACCGGATGCATGGATTGGGCTTAACACCCCCCCCCCTTTTTATTTATGACCGGAAAAATTGCATGAAAATGTGTGCATCCCCTGCTCATCACACCCATACATCAATTCATACAATTATTTTTTTCATTTTGGTCGTGCTTTAAAAATTATTTATTTAAAGATATTTAATTAAACTTTTATTAAAAAATACAAATGGATGGTAACGACATGAACTTGTCTTATGCGAAGCTTTGGAGGATTTGATGTGTGTCTATGATAACCCCCAAGACCACGAGCTTGCAGACTTTATTTTGGATCTGACCTTCGAAATTGAAAACAGAATAAAACATGTAAAGCCAGGCGATATTTACATTCCTGGAGCATACTTCCAATTTGTTGGAAGTTTCCGGGTTTATTCGGATTGATGGGCTTTGGAGATCATCTTGATGACCATCACCAGGCAACGTCTACTGACTGAACATGAGCATCTTATGAAATAAACATGCAAATGAAATAAAATGTTTGTTAAAAAAATGTTTCTTAAAATCAAATTTATTGTCTTTATATAAACATAAGATTTTTTCTTTTTATTTGAAAATATTCCATATCAAATTCATTATATTTGCAAAATATTCATAGGCTAGATCATCATGAAAAAGTCAGAAGCGAAGGAGTATGAACGTACCTCCGCGATATTTGGTTCAAAATCCTACTTGTAAAGAGTTACTCCATCTTGATACTAGTTATCTAATTGATTAACTCGCAATAACACACACCGGACGAAGAAAATGAGAAAATGAAAAAAAGGAATAGACAGAACGAAAAACATGAACTGTATTACGAACGGACAGACAGAATTTAAAAAATCACAATGAGAGAAATACATGTACATATATTAGTAGAGAAAGAGAGAGGGAGGGGGAGGAGATTTTCAATAAAATTATGCAAAATACATATTAAACATGTATATATTTTAGTCATTTCTATATTGTATTTTTTTTATTTTAAATTCTTCTGTTAGGTTAAACAAAATTACGTATATGTTCTGAAATATATGTGTTTAATAAAAATAAATCTACGCGCCTCTGATCCTGAGTTAAATAATCTATTATTTCAAGAAAATCGGTGAACTATTACTTTTTTCAATATTTTTTGTTATCAAACCGGGTTTTATCTGCTTATATTTAATATATAAAGTTGTAATAATTTTAAGTTTGTTTTAAAAAATGTGTGCATACTGGTTTTCGTCAATTAGAGAAAAACGACCACGGCGCTCAGGTCACTGACTCTCTCGTGATTTCAGCAAATTGAATCATGATCAGTTATGGACCTTTCATAAAAATCTGAGATTTATGTGCTGTAGTGTAAATTTTTGTCGAACAGAACCACTGATCTATGAAGTCTTTAATATTGTAAACGTCCCTGTGGATAAAATTAATGAAATATTTTCCCATCAATTTTACATTTTCAGCATATCTATTAGGCCAAAATAAAAAATACCTTTGTTTCCCCTAACGCGACCGACCCAATTAAATCGCGCCGACTGGAAAGATTTTTTAGATAAGATGATTCAAAATTTTTTTTTTATTGTCAACTAAGTTTTATAAAATACAATTTCATAAAAATCAGTTTTTATCAGAACGGCCAACAAAACTGTGATTTTCAAGCATTTGATGGAAACAAAATAGCGCCCAGATGTGATTACAGAGAAGTAGTTCTTCATAAAACAACGGCGATGTCTCAATCTTATGCCTTTAGGTACATGTAACTAGAATCCTTCACTCTTTAAACAATTTGAATAAATTTTCGAAAGGACGTTAAACAACGAACAAACAATTCTGTCTGTTGAATTTCAGGTACGTAATACATGGAAAGGCCAGCCTCAGACGAGGGGCCCACCTAGTGAACACATCATTCTTTCACTGCATTTTATTTAATTTGAGTTTTGATCTAATAAACAATTCATCTATGTTCCTATGTTTACTATATGCCATTATGGAATCAGGAGCTGTTGTAAATATGTCTGCATATTCATCTTAATAAATATTATTCAGTTGTACTTTTTCATGCCTTTATTTACGGGTCAAATTTCATGACTATGACATTGTTTTATAACCCTAGCATTTTAATCATTTGTAGATTCGGTTTGGTTCATTCAAATATTGTTTTTACTCTTTCCAAATAGTTTTAGAATAATAAGTAAGCTTCCTGAGACGTCCAGTGTATTTTTTCTTTAATTAGGGCCTTGAAGATTGGTTGTTTCTTTGCTTTTGATCGCTTCGAGATTTGTTGGGACGACATTTGCTCCAAATTTAGACGTACTACGCACTTTTTTGTCATTAAGCAGTGGGGATCTTTTTGAACCAGCATACAACACCGCATCTGCGACACTGGAATAAGTTTTATGGTCCCTTCTGAAGGACCATTTTCAATGTTCCTCATTGATATTTGAACCTGCAACTTAAAATTAGCAACTTACGTCTTAACTCCAAAGCTAAATGCTCTACAATCACGGCATATCTCATGGCCCTCAAAAAAGTACACAGACTTTTTTTATTCGATTTATATAAATGTACTCTGGCGTGAGATATTTCATAATTTCATCTAAATTACAGTTGTGAATTAGTTAATCGTAAATTTTGCTTTTAAATGGCAAATGTATGATACTTAGCATTTTGTTCACAATCGCTTTCTTTCGTACTTTTCTTGTTTATAAATATAATTTTCCACTAAATTTTAGAATGTATTTTCAAAGCTACTGTCAGAAAATAAAATTGTTTACCTACCTACCGACCAACTTGAAAATTTAGGGTCGGGTTAGGGGAAACAAAGATATTTTTAATTCCGGCCTTATCACAATATCTTCAACTAAGGTAAATTGCCAAGGAATCCAGCAAGTGATCTAAGGATGTCTGGGTCTTCATTAGTCTTGAGCCAATAAAATTGATTATCATAATATAGAGACTGAAAATTTTTACATTTAATTTTACAAATATTTACGAGTTCAAGTCTTTGTACATTAAGATAAGGACATACAAGGAGAAAATGAATTTCATCCTGAATCTCGTAGTGATGACAAAGTGAACAAATTCGTTCCTTTTGGTAACGCCCAATTTCAATTTTAAGTCTGTGAGCTGATATTCTTAACTTTGTAAAAATTGATCTATGTTGATTGTTTGTAAGAATATATACTCGCTATATAGTGGGCCCTCTGGGGGAAGCCTCACTATGGGGAAGTCTCACTATACGACACCGGATCTTGCCATAATGATCTTGCATCTTGCATCTACGATACGATGTCAGATACGGGCGTCAGCACGGGATTTTAAGAATAACCATATTGTGTAAAATCGGATTCTCATACAAGATTTGTAACTTGCATGTCAACATAATTATCTTGCATGCTGACATAATTTATCTTGCAAGTAGAGGGCAGAAATATGCCACCATAGACTGTGCTTTGTGTGTAAGAAGTAGATTGTAAGAGTTATAGTTCTTACCGTGGTTGCAAATCAACATTCATGATGATACAATCAACCTTGTTCTGCATATATGTGAAAGCTGTTGTAAATGCCTACTTTATTTTATAAGTTTAAAAACAGATTGCGGATCGAAATATAATCGTCGAAAAGCGGGTTCAATAATTTCAATAAATGGGGGTTGGGGGTTGGGGTTGGGGGAAGGGGGGGGGTAGGGGGTTAATGGTTGAAATCAACCTTTATGGACTTTTAAAAAAAAACATAAAAAAGGGATAAAACGAGAAAAAGAGAGGAGCTATAAGTTATATCTTAAGCATGTGGATTCATTCTGAGATTTATTTCTTCTTTTTCGACATACATTTCATCTGAGTCGTTTGAAAAGAGTCTAATGTTACGTACACACATAGTTTACACATTTTTTCCTTCTTTTTCAAATTCTTTCAAAATAACGTAAAACATCTACAAATATTTATAAATTTTAATGATAAATGTTGTTGTAGGAAATAAATATTTTCAATATATATAGTTGTTTATATATCGGTCCTTTACAACAAGGCGAGAGGAAATAATATCAAAAATAAAATTGATATATTTGTTTAATTTTTTCTGTATACGTACTTTTTTCCGCGTGGGATTAATTTACACTATGTACGCGGACATAATTTTCGAGTGGAAGTCTGTCACAGTATACTTAAGATTCATCAAGGACATATAATGACAATCCAAGATATCCGAGTAATTTAATGCTCGCGGATTGAATAGAAATTGTGTTTCCGCGGAATTATGACTCCGTGGAACATTGGCGGATCCAGAGGGGGGGGGGGGGGGGGGGGGGGGGGGGGGGGGGTTCCGGGGGTTGGACCCCCCTTTATTTTTTGCTAAGTGGAGAGAGAGAGAGACAGAGAGGATAAAACGTTATCCGAGATTCTCACACATCTAGTTTCCTCCAATCACCTTCTCTATTATATTTTTTATGAGAGAATGGTAGAAAATATTCTACTTATTTTTATATATCTTGTATATGATATGTAACATGCGAGGTTTAATAATACCTCCCGCTTGAAAAGTGGGAGGGTATATAGTAATCGGTATTTCCGTCCGTCCGTCCGTCTGTACGTCCGTCCTTCCGTCCGTCTGTTACGCTTTGGGGTACCAATCTCTTATCCGCAACTCCTCTCATACCACTGAATGAAATTTGATGAAACTTTCACAGAATCTTTATTACATATTGCCATCAGGCGCGTAGCCAGGCGTACGTTTGTACGCACAAACGTCCACATCATTTTTCAAAAAAAAAAAAAAAATAAAAAAAAAATAAAAAAAAAGAAGAGAAGAGAGGAGAGCGAGACAGGCGTAATATTGTATTGCGTACTCATCATTTTTGCAAAATATTAGAAAATAATTTTTAAAAGAATACTTAGAAACAATTTATAAGAATTAACGATAAAAAATAAATGAAATTCAACAGAATCATGCAGTTTAAGGGGTAAAAACGAGATTATACACCTCACTAAAATCAGAAGATTTTCCTGGATTTTTGTTTACTATCGAATATTGGTGAGTTTTTTCCAAATGTAATTGCATTCTTAAACTAGAGTTTCTCTATTGTAGATTTCACACAATTAAACCCCAGTCGGCTCTCTTAAAACAAACGATAATTTTATTTATTGCCAAAAATTTCAATTTCTATTACTGGAAACTAACTTCCAACCATAATGCTTAACTTCTGTAACGTTACCCCCCCCCCAAAAAAAAAAAAAAAAATAATAATAATAATAATAATATCTCATTCGTGCGAGACTTCAAAAATCATAATTCAGCTTGATATATGAACATCAAAAATCGAAATTGGTAAAATTCAGTTTAATCTTAAAAAAAAAAAAGTCTTCTCAAGTATTGACATCCGTAACACTACTTTAAATAAACCCATTAGTATACATATTACAAGTATTTTTAATTGTTGCAAAAAGTTAAAGATACCAGATTTGTGAGTATTTATGAACATTATATACAATGTACATAGGTAATGCGCAAGAAAATGAGTTGAAAAAAATTCTACTTTCTTTGTTACATGTATTTTCAATAATAATGTAAGCCTGACTATCAGTCAATAACGCGGTCTGTCGAAACCAGTCAACCACTCTAACCAACTGCCGTATGTTAACCATACGTATTTTGTCGAGCTTCAAAAGTCTAAATTTGTTTTAGTTGGTTTCGTCAAACAAAGGTATTGGACACATCCTTCTCTTTATTGAGTGACTGTCGGCATTTTGTACAAGGAAAGAACAGAAATCAAATGTGGCCTGCGTAACAAAAAGAAAAAGTATTTAAGAAAAATGCTATAAGAAGGGTCAAATATGTACATCGAAATCGTCGGAAATTCACCAGTTTCCGGGGCCTTCGCCCCCTGGACCCCCACCAGGGCTTCGCCTTGGACCTATTTGGGGCCTTAAGGCGGCCCCGAAACCCCGCGCCTATGCAGGCGTCCACATCAAAAGTATCCTGGCTACGCCCCTGGCCATTGTGCACCTCCTATATTTTACTTTTTGATCCGACACATATTTTGGGTTTCCAGGCCACTGCAAAACATGGACTTTGCAATGATAACTATATGGAAGCGGGGGGTATCATTTAGTGAGCTCATCGCTCACAGTACCACTAGTTTGATATTGGATTCCCGCGATCTTTGGCTATATTGGTTATATTTGTACCGTTTTTTATCACTAGATCTACTGAAGGAACGAACATGTAACTCTTTGTTTTAAAGCCCCTAAAAAGTTTTTCAAATTCTTAAAGAAAATTCTTTATACTCTTTGGAAATGATACATAAGGCTTCCGTTGTTGTTTAAATGTGCGAGTGTTTTTTTTTATGGTTCGAACTGGAGATATGCTTTTAAAAAAAGACATAAAACAAAGATAGTATTTATCACAACCTTAGATCTTTCCATACAAGTCTGTGAATCTTTGCTTGAGAGTATGTGCTGGACTGTGTGATCCGCAGTACTCTTTTACAGTAGATTCATGCCGAACATAAATTTACCAATAATAAACATTGTCATGGTTTTACCCCATTTTTTGAAGATACTCTGGAAATATCTAGGCCTAATGTGACGTCGCGCGCGGTACTGGTGTTCAAAAAGTTCAAAATTACTATTGCGGCAGCATTTTCGCTATTTTTATAATTTTAAAACAATTCACTCTATGAAAACTATATATCAATCGGTCGGTAATTGTATACTTAATACAATTTAACAAAAATATTTTTATAAAAAATTCTATTTGTCAAAGATATTAATTTAACTATACCGTCAATTACGTGAAAAATACATGTAGACCGGGTAACAGGGGCGTCGCACACGCAAAATTTACAAAATGTTGATAACTTTCTTAAAACACACAATACAGACATAAAATTCGGCAGAAAAATTCAAAATATGATACAAATGATGTAAATTCTTAAAATTGCAATGTCATCCAATCCGTATGCTCTGAACGCGCGTCGACTCGCTCAAAATCCAAGACAGGAGTGTAGACGCGCGTTAATCGACGAAATATGGGATACATGCACATAAAAAGTTTTCGGATAGGCCTACATGTACTTAGAATAATAATTACATGAGCTAAATCTATTTTTGAATTACATCTCGATAATCCTTTTTGTTTGTTAAGAACTATATTTTATAAAAGACTGATAATTTGGGTTTATATGTATGTTGGATTTCAGAAATTTAGCCGATTTATTGTGCGGATGTTGAATAAGATGGTGTGTCACAAAGTTTGGAGTTTCAATGTCACAAAGTTTTTTTTTTTATAAAATTCGCTTTACGCTTTAAAAAAAACTGTACGTAAATTATCTTTATAAAATCAATTTAATGTTTTTTATATTCTAAATAACATTGACATGTTTGGATATTTTATAAATGTTTTGGATTTTTAAAAAAATCTCTCTTACTTCCGGAAACAAAGTGTTCTGAGCGGGAATTTGATATTGCGCTTGATTTTACATTTAGAAGCAATTTAATTTTTTTGAAAAATTTAAATCGCTTTTATCTCACTCTATTTACCTCTAAGAGGTTTCAAAACACATTGTATGATGTTCTCTATCTGTCACATAAATATATAGTACTTGATTTTATATTTGGAAGGAATTTAAATTTTTTGAAAAATTTAAATCGTTTAAATCTCACTCTATTTGACCTCTGAGAGGTTTCCACACATATTGTATGATGTTCTCTATCTGTTACAATACATATACAGTACTTGATTTAACATTTGGAAGCAATGTAAATTTTTAAAAAAATTTAAATCGTTTAAATCTCACTCTATTTGACCTTTGAGGGGTTTCAAAACATATTTTATGATTTTCTCAATCTGTCACAATACATATATAATACTTGATTTTACATTTGGAAGCAATTTAAATTTTTTGAAAAATTTAAATCGTTTAAATCTAACTCTATTTGACCTCTGAGAGGTTTCAAAACACATTGTATGATGTTCTCTATCTGTTACAATACATATATAGTACTTGATTTTACATTTGTAAGGACTTTAAATTTTTTGAAAAATTTAAATCGTTTAAATCTTACTCTATTTAACCTCTGAGAGGTTTCAAAACACATTGTATGATGTTCTCTATCTGTTACAATACATATTTAGTACTTGATTTTACATTTGGAAGCAATTTAAATTTTTCGAAAAATTTAAATCGTTTAAATCTAACTCTATTTGACCTCTGAGAGGTTTCAAAACACATTGTATGATGTTCTCTATTTGTTACAATACATATATAGTACTTGTTTCAACATTTGGAAGCAATTTAAATTTTTTGAAATATTTAAATCGTTTAAATCTCACTCTATTTGACCTCTGAGAGGTTTCAAAACACATTGTATCATGTTCTCTATCTGTTACAATACATATATTATACTTGATTTTACATTTGGAAGCAATTTAAATTTTTTGAAAAATTTAAATCGTTTACATCTCACTCTATTTGACCTCTGAGAGGTTTCAAAACACATTGTATGATGTTTTCTATCTGCTACAATACATATTTAGTACTTGATTTTACATTTGGAAGGAATTTAAATTTTTTGAAAAATTTAAATCGTTTAAATCTCACTCTATTTGACCTCTGAGAGGTTTCAAAACACATTGTATCATGTTCTCTATCTGTTACAATACATATATAGTACTTGATCTTCACGCAAACTGACGTCTATCTATTTATAGACTGAATTGTTCTTTGTCGTTCTCGACGAAAACTAAAGACAAAGACTGTTCAACTTCTAGATGGGATATTTGTCATTTTTTAAATCGTACTATGAAAATATTTCATTGCTTCTGATAGACAATAAGTACATTTTATTTTATTCCCACAATCGCATTGCAAGCCGAAGATTTATACTGTGTATTCCTCTGGATGCCTGATGCAAGACTTCCTCGATCTTGCATAAGAATTCACACAACAATCCAATTGCCACAAACATGACAAAGGTCCCAAAATAGTGGAAAAAAGAACGATCAATTTCTTTTCACTCTAATGATGGAAGTTATGAAAACATCACAAGACCACTTAAGACAGTAAATTCTTATAATGTATAGGATGATGGACATGTACAATGCAAGTGCCGCATGAGCACGTGAACCGCGGCCACATACGAGAAATTAAACCACAGTGGAAATGCGATAGTGCTGATTTATAGACAGGGTCAACTTCCCCCCTTCCAATGAAAGAGGAGAGAGAGGAGGGAGATGGATTTCGGTATTTTTTAAATCTATAGTTTTGCTATGATGGTAAACATCATCAAAGACATTTTATGTATTGCATGTATTTATACTTTTAATTTCCATTTTTAATTGTTTTCCGTGGCGTTCATTACCTTTTTGGAAGCAATTCTTTTCCTTCCTAATAACACTAAAATGGATGCTCAAACTTAGAATTTGAATTAAATATACATGCAGTATCCCCCCTCTCCAAATCATGTATTACCTCGAAATGCAAAACTAAAAACTGTTATTAAATAAAACATGTATTTTAAAACAATCTAACACAAAGTTAACCTTCTTTTATTCATCATATTAATTTAGCTATATCATTTTTATAGAATTTAACTTGATCTTAGTTGCCAAGGTGGCTAGCTTTTGTTCATTTACCGGTATGAGATGAACTTTCTCAGATATCTGCGCCGACGAGAATTTATTGGAGATCATTGTAATGATCACGATGCAGACTAGCTAAATTTTATATTCTATGCTTTATTATTTATTATGTACAGCATTATGTTACAAATAAGAAAATGAATAGATTTCAAGAATTTAAATTTTCTTACAATGGCATTTATTACAACGAAGGAACACAACATGCTGGGTAAATCAAATCATAAACCATTACAAAACTGAAAGAAACTTTCTGTATTCCAGTGGCTGACACTCTGCTTTTTTTTAAAAAAGCTAACCTTGTTAATGACTTGATGTACGCTTTGATGCAGAACTCCCCGCTCAGGACCCATCTGTGCATAATTGTTTGGCCTTAAATAATCTTTCTGCATCAGTGTTTATTTACTTCTGTTGGTATGTAAAACCCCGAAATGATACATGTGACAAATATTTTACGCTGTTAAATTCTAGCTACATTTTAATTAATTTTAAAGCTTTTTAATGCTATATATGACATATACCTAGATAAAATCATATAATCATCTTTTCAACTGAACTCTGAATCGGCTTGTTTTTAAACTTTCATTGCGGTCTTTTGTACATTACTCTGTAAATGAGCGCGGCTTTCAGTACTTCTGAGTACTTTGATTGTATAGAAGGTTTCAAACAGTTTACTGGTTTGCAGAAATTTGACTAGTTCGCACCTGATCATGTGTTCTACGCAGCAAAGCGTACAGTTGCAACTGTTGGATGAATTTAGTGTTTGAAGCGTCAATTGAAGCTCTTTTATACATTATATTGAAGGTATTTTACTTATGTATTTAAATCTACAGCACAAACATTGTTTTATTACATATTTTTCGCTTTGGGTGCAAAACACAGTTTTATGTATGACGTTATCAGGACGTTACTTGGTGAGGGACAAGCAAAACTGACCCCTGTAAAAAAATAAAATGGAGGCTTGTTACATAGACTTCTGCATATCAATGGAAAGATAAAATTGTGAATTTTGTAAATATCCAACTATAATACATTCATCAATTACTAATAAGGGCTATTTGACACCTGAAATATGGGGGATATTGGGTTCTTTATGCATCCATTTTCAGTGCACCTATGCATTTTTAACCCCCCTGCTCAACAAAAACAGTAAAAATCAGACAAAATAAGTTGCATGCATTTCACAGAACAAATCGGAAGGTTTTCATTTAGTGTGCTTTCAGGGTACATTTTCCGCCTCATGAAAGAGCTACATTACCTGCTAATTAACTCATGCAATTCTGCACATGTGAAAACTGGATGTTTTGGGAGTTATCCCCCCCTATTAAAAAGTCTCACAATTTTTTTTTTCTAAAAATTAATGCACATTTTTTTCTTTAAATATTGTGATAAGATTCTACTTTATGCGAATAAAAACAAAAAAGATGCAGTTTTCATCTAGACTCCTATAAATAGCAGGAAAATCCCTACCCAGCATGCTTCTCTCTGGGAAAAACCCCCTGGATTTTATACGAAACTGTGTTTAGCTACCTTTTCAGTTTTTACTACTTTTGCTTTCGTTTTCACTACAAATCATTTCGATCCCGATGCTAAATAGCGGACAGATTTGTTAAGTCATACAAAAGATATTTCGGATATCTCGTTTGTGGCTCCCCCCCCCCCCCCCCCCCCCCACCCCCCCCCCCGCCCCCGCTGAAATTAGAGAATATCAATTATCAATTTCAGTTTGTCTGTCCGTTCATCTATAGTTCTGTCTGTCTGTAACACTTTCACTTTCCCGCTATATTGCGTGAAGTCTTTGGGCTTTTGCAGTGAAATTTTACACAAATGTTTACACCTTATATGGCCTTTGGAAGACCTTCTTGATTTTGATGTTAAAGGTCAAGGTATTAAATTTAGAAATTCTGTTTGTTTAAACATTTGTTTTCGCGCAACATATCTATAAGCTATTGAGCTTTTGCAATGAAAATTTATACCACAACTCCCAATGGCCATATATATGGCGTAAGGAATACCCATGTGTATTTTGAGGTTGAAAACGTCAATGTCATAAATTCATACTAGTCTGTGTAAAACTTTCATTTAAATTCAATATCTCAAGAAGGTTTTGAGTTTTTGCAATTTTAAAACGTCATAAACCATAACTCCCTTTGGCCATGCCCTGACCACCCCCCACCCCCCACCCCCGATCTGCGCATGTTTTTTATCCGTAAATTGGCTTGTTTTTCATAAACTACGACCCGATGATATAGGTTGTTGCAATCATATTTATGAATCAATAGGTTTCTTATACTGAAAGAGGTCTGATAAATGAATTTATAGCCAAGAGTGATTCAACCGGCGGCATGATAAACTCTAACAAGGATGATAGTGAAGCTTATTTGGTTCCTTTTTTTTAAATGGCATAATGTCCATATATCCCCCTCCCCCTAAAATCTTATAGATCTGATAATGAGATTGTAGGTTTATAACTAGTTTGAATTATGTTACGTAAAGTGGAACTTCAATGTTTAAATACATTCTTTCCTTTCTTTTGATTTTGAGATAAAAAATGTAAGAATCTGCATTCACAAACGCTTCTGTTCCTATGGAGAAAAAATATAAAGACGGTGTTTCAATTTTAGTGCCCAACTTTGCTACTAATAAAAAAAATTGTTTTTGAAAATTAAGAAATTTATTTTGTATATTGTTAAATGGACGTTGAGATTGAATACTGTTCCTTATTTCCATATCCTTCTTGAAGGCATTTTTTTTCAGTTCTCTATGATTCTTTAAAATATTATCACAGAGAAGAAAATCCACTTGCTGACTATCTAAGCTTTTTTTAAAAGCTAAACTTGTGATTTATTTTCCTACGTCTTAACAAGTTTTCACGATTTCCAATCTTAGAAAAAATATGTCAAAACGAACAACAAACTCAGCAATAATTATTTCTTCATGACCTGATATTTTTTTTTTATAGCAATAAATAAAAAGGTCTCTTTAGTCATAAAAAAATTTTGATAGTTCTTGCTTACAGGATTTAAAATTTGTTATTATTCTTTTCCTCTTTATTGTTTGAAGAGTGAATGGGAATCAGACCGTGGTAGGGCTAATGCCCGTAAAAAGCTAATTTAGAAATACAAAATCAAGAAATTCAAAAGAAATATACCACCTGTAAAGTATAGATCTGTTTACTGTTTTAAAATTGTTGCTAAAGACGATAAGCTTTTTTGAAAAGCTCTTCTTGTGTGATCTTTATCTCAATAATTATTAGTGCAGGAAATTTAAATCGTTTTAATCTTACTCTATTTGCCCTTTGACATATTTCAAAACACATTGTTTGATGTTTTCCTTCCGTCAAAATTAAGATATACAAGTAGATCTTGGTTTAACAATATGAAACGACTTACTTTCTTTTCTTTTTTGGGGGGAATAATTTAAATTGTTTTTGAATTTCATTCCATTTTACCTTTTATGGATTTCAAAACACACTGTATGATGTTTTCTATCCCTCATTTTCTTAAGGCTAATTAGTGTTTTTTTTAAATTTGTTGATTATTTTTAATCAATGAACTAGGAGTCGATAAACAGAATGATTTTGTGGTTTAATTAAAAAAAAACTCAATTTTACATAGGTGTGTTACAACGCACTTTGAAAAATTACGAACTTTGAGAAAATTTTCAAAGTGCGTTAACATTTGGGACCAGGTTAACGCACTTTGAAAATTTTTTTCAAAGTGCGTTGAATTTGGGACCAAATCAACGCACTTTGAAAATTTTATTCAAAGTGCGTTAAAACTGTACATCATAATTTTACACCATGTACACATTTAACGCTCTTTGAAAAAAATTTCATGAAACAAAAGAAATTAGACTTATATTTTTGAAATAAACAACAGTATTATCCCCTTGCAACGTATGATGGAATATAGTGATGCGATTATGCGTGTTATTACTTTATGTGTATATTAGTTTTTTTTTCTGTGTGGAATTTACGTAATTTGTATCGGGATCGATGTCAAATGATTTACTGAACATGCCTTTTTGGAAAGGAATGCTCCGCTTTGCGGTGCCCTTACTTTGACATGTTTCTTTCTAAAAACTGATGGATTGAGAAAAACCAAGAAACGGAAAACGAAGAAAAGACTGGCTGAATTAAGGCCTATCAGCTCAACTCTTCATCATTCCCACCCAGATATATCTATTTCTATAACTCGTTACCTTAAGTGTCAATGATATTTGAAAAAAAAGCATTCTAAACACAGTATAAGCACTGTACAAGGAAGTCTGTAGTAAATCAAAATTTTGTTCTTTTAAATCTCAAAGTCTATTTATGTTAATTTTCAGGAAAATCAGAATATTAATTACTAGCTGTAAATTCCTTATTTTTCGCGACTGTTTTTTTTTTTTTTTTTTTTTTTTTTATCGCGACCTGGCTCTCAAACGTCAAATCGTTAGAATTATAATTCCCGAATGAACGATTAATGAACAGATTTTACATAGAATTAAGCATCAGAAAAATAAAAGCGAGTAATATTTTTTTCGCGAGTGATGCTTCTTGCAAAATTACGCAGAATTATTCCTCGCTTATATTAAGGAATCTACAGTACCTATCTGCTTTTCGTTGTTAATTTGACACCATATCTGATAATCTCTCTGTAAAACTCCAGTTTTTCAAAAACACAAGTTTTGCCAAAATTATAGAGTTATTTCTCTTTGGTTTCCCAAATAAGTAAGGTTTTATGTAAATTCATATAGATATCTATAAATCTTTTTAGAATCATTCCAATATTTTAACTTTTGAGAATTGTCTAAGAGATGGGTGGAAGAACAAAACTATCGTTCGTAGTTCTTTACGACATTGAATGTTGACCTTTTGACCCCAAATTCAAAAGGGGTCTTCCAAAGGCCAAAGGGATTCTGTTATATTAAATTTCATTGCAAATGTTCAAAGGTTGGCGAGGTATCGTGTGGAAACGAAAGCGTTACAGAAAGACGGATTGACGGACAGCGACTATAGATGGACGGACTGACAGATAGACCCAAATTAATAACTCCCACTTTTCAAGCGGGGGACAAAAAGTATCAAATAGGTTCAAATGATAATTTATCATACCTAAGATTTGTAGGAATATTGACTACGACATGCAGATTTTTTTTTTCAATGTGCGTTAATATGGTCGATATTAACGCACTTTGAAAAAAAAAAAATTCAAAGTGCGTTAACCTGGTCCCAAAATTTAACGCACTTTGAAATTTTTTTCAAAGTGCGTAATTTTTTCAAAGTGCGTTGCCACATAGGTGGTTAACTGCATGCTGATTTGCTTCCCAGAATTTGAACGATAGAGCAATTCTTATGAAGAAAAAACAGCTCTAATTACTTTCAGTTCTTTGATTTTTACATTTCCCCCCTCTTATTTCCCTTTAATTACTCTCCAAAAATTGGAGGTATTAAATGATTTCACGGTTTGAGGAAAAAACTGATTTCAGCAGAGTCGTGTCTTGGAGTTGGAAGATGTGAAGAAGATAAGATGTTCTTTGGAATTCAGTCAGACAGAATGTTAAGGTAATGACGTAGGCCTACGTATTTCATAGAATGCCAAGTATTTTTAATGCATGCCATGGTTCAATTCTACTTCCATTTTACAGTTAAGCCTTTATCAAGCACTCTGTGAAGCCAGTGATAGCTTATTTATACGACAATATATCTTAATTTCGCTTTTTCATTGCAACCTTTATTGTCCTCGATTTGGAAGATCCGGGGGTGTTTTTTTCTGTTTGAACTTTTGAGCTGTTAAAGGGTAATCTTGGTATATAACGTGAAGGCTTCAGTATTTGATATGAGGATGATTTTCGAATATGACAAGTTTCGTTGGTATAGCACTTTTTCATCATATGACATCAACTATCTTTGAGTACATTTGAAAACTTTTAACATATTTTAACATTGGTCATATTAACTACCATTTCTATCTACATCCTACTCAAGAGTTGTGTTGCCACTACAGTTATGGCTGGTTTTAAGACGATATAAACCACAAGTTAAAAAAGTACTACCAAATTATGTGTTTTATTTCAAACATTAAAAACTCTAACCAGACTTTAATTATCTACTTCTTTTATCAGGTATTTATGTTTTGCATTCATTTACAGCAAAAATTTTATATGAAAGCATTTAATTTGGATGTAAATAATTTTTTCATTTTCTTTGAGAAAATACCAAAAAAAATCATATAAAATAATTGAGAGATAATGTTGGCCTTTCAATGCTGAAACCATTGTTTAAAAAGTAAAAACGTTGACACAGAGACCTATAAAATAAAAACTTGATTTGGTATTTCTCCTTAAACACAGATAATTAAAAAATTAGAACTTAAATTTGAACACTTATTTTATTTCCTTCTACACCATATATTACACATGTATTTGGCATATTTAAAAAGTGTTGAATGCTCAACATTCTAATCATCATAAGTTCATAACACAAATAAGAAATCAAATGAAAAAAGCATATCTTTTATTTTGACGCAACAGAATTGCAATGTCATCATGGTCATAAGGGAAGATCAACAAATTTTCATTCCTTAATTGGCTTATGTTTCCCCCATAATATACCAATACAGATACTGATCAAAATTATCCGCCATTTCATTAAATAAGTTAAAAAATATTTACAGATTATTACAATGGACAAACTGAGAGAAAAGAGCATTACATTAACAATGGGAGAAAACTCGTGGGAATGTGAATCATGTCCTTTTGATCATACCAAAGAGAAAGATACCGTTTCAATACAAAGAGCTAGGTTCATTTTATGCATAAAATGGTCTTCTTCTCAATTTATTTTCTATCCAGCTTCTTTCCAATTTCATATATCAAAATGAAGTAGAGATTTACTCCCATAATTTCATTTTGTATAGCAAATTTCTTTTAATCTGAGAATCCAGGTATTACAAAACAAGCTTCACAGGAAAAAATGCAATGATCTTGAATTCTGCAGAAAACATGCATAATTGACTAACTTTAGCAAAGAATTACAATATGAGTCAGTTACAACTTTTTTTCATATTTTTTGATGTGTTTTGAAACTCATAACGCAATGTTAATTAAGAAGTATAGACAAGATGTCATGGTTGATATGACAAGATCTCACGCACATGCATATGTGTTCTGCTCTGTTTATCAGAAACTTGCATCTTAATATCTAGCTTTATTTATGTCACAATCCTTGGAAATTATGAAAATAGTCATACATTTTGAAGATCTACAGGATGATTTATAAAGATTATCATAAACCATGTATATGCACATGTGCTGCAATTTGTTTAGTTGAAACTGTAAATGTATTTAGTTTTTTTGTTTCTTAACAAAATAGGACAAATTTTAGAAAATTAATAAGTATTATGCCTATCCAAATTGAATGCAAAGATATACATTGTATGTACGCATGCGCAAAAGGAATATAATGAAAATACACGTGCATGCAAAACATTTAATGACATATATACATGTATGATTGATATCATTGTATCTTTTTTTCACTTAAATGAAATTCTTTGATTCTGGGCAAATGTCAAAGTCTTCCAGGAATAAGGCACAAAAAAGGGATTTGATGAACATTTGAAGAATATCTGTAATAGTTCCCATTTCAATTAATACTAGTGTTTTTGTATTTTCTGTAATTTGAATATTTTAGAAATTTGATCACAAAGATAGAGAAATAATATTGTAATATTTTTTCCCTACAAACCAATTATATGTTTTGAAACTTAAAATTATTTTCTGACCAAGTATCTGTAAATCATGTAAATCAATAAAAATATGCCATCCATATGCACTACATATTTTAATTGTTTCAAATACGGTATGAAGAAGAATAAAGTTTCCCTTTCGAATGGTTAAGTGTCCAGATTACCTAAAAATATAGGAATTCTGCAACTTGAAAAGAACACCTACATGATTCTTGTAATTTTTCTACATTCTCTACATTATGGTAACTGAACTTGGAACATATATACAAAATACAATGTTGTTACACCTATTGGGATATTCACCAATTGATTAAAACCTCTATACGTTTTCCATGATATTGTGCTTTGAACCAACCTCTCCAAGATTTTCAATGAAGTCCTCCAGGATTAGAAATTCAAACAGCTGATTATTGTAAATATCTAACACTGTTTCAAACCTACAAGAAAAAATCATAACTGCTTAAGATTATTTCTACCCTTTAGGGGAACAAACTACGCCTTTTCATATTCCTTTCTAAATAATCTAAGCCAAACACCTTTAGATGAGCGAATACAATGTCCAACACTGCATTATTCTCATAATGTGAATCTTTCCTGAAAATGATTAAAATCAAATTCTTTGCATACTGTGTCAAGTTTCTATTAACCATACCGCATTTGTTTCTTAAATTATACTATGGTCTTTTAAGTCTTCAAAGTGTGCATTGAAGCTTTATACATTCAGTAACACAAAATATGTACAGTTCAAGATGGTATGGTTTTAAACAGCAAAGTTGAGGCATTTTTCAACAATCATGATGACTTTACAACAGCATATGATTTTTCTTACTTTGTAACATCTCTTGATCTTCAACTTTAATGAAGAAACCATCCTTTGATGTTACTCAACTGAGTCCGACATAATCTTGATCTGCAGCAAATATTCTGTTCAAAATTACAATTACTTTCTTTGTTGTCATTCTTTGGACATTCTCTGCTGTTCAATTCGTGATGACAACTTCAGGGGGAGTTGATGACGAACAACTTTTCTGTTATCTCATCTTCTATTCTTTTGACCAACACAATATTACCATATGCACTCCTCTTCCCATTAACATTGGCTACATGCACTTTTGTTAAACACAAGTCCTTATTTCCAATGCTGTAATTTAAGTAATCATCATATCGGAGTCAAAATGAGATATATATACAATGATTCCATTGACTAATCCATCATCAACATTTACATTTCTTACCAGCATAACTTTAGCATTCTTTGATAGAAGTAAAGAACCACTTAGTTCATCTTGCTTTGATTTTGTAATGGGTTTTTCCCTTAGTATGAGTTTACCAGATGTTCTATCTTTCTGATAATCCATAGCATCTATTTGAACAATCTCTCCTCCACTCTTTGTCAGCATTAATAGCTTGTAATCACTAACCTCTTCCTTTGTAGAATAATGTTATGAAGGATATCATGTGGGGATTCTCTAATACAACTCCTAAGCATGGTTAGAGTTTCAACTGGCAAAGGTTCATTAAGCGTTTGAACTCTTAAAGAATTAAAAATATTTGCAAAGGGAATACCTTCTCGTTTAGGAATTCAGCAATTTTAAAAGAATACCCTCATGATAGCTGTAATATGTTGGCAATTTCTCTACAATAATGGATACTGAACTTGGTACATAAATGTGATCCAATATTGTTCCACCTTCTGTTGTTGGGAAATTCACCATTTGATTAAAACCTCTGTTTTCCATGAAATTTTGTATTGGACCATTCTCTCTCAGATTTTCATTGAAATCCCCCAAAACAACACATTCACACTGTTGATCTCTGCAAATATTTAACACTTTTTCAAGTCCTTGGAGAAAAATCTTACTGCTTAAGGTTTGTGGTTTGTAAGCAGACACAATGATAACTTTCTTATCTACCAATCTAAGTAGAATGCATTCAATGTTTTTGCCATTTAGGGGAACAACCTTTGCGTTTTCATCTTTCCTTATGAATATTCCAACCCCACCACCTTTAGATGAGCGAATGCTGTCCAGCATTGGATTATTCTCATCATATGAATCTTTCCTGGATACATGTTCAAAATCAAATTCTTCAACAGCAAATTTCTGTGTATTGCTGTCTGGTTGTAGCCAAGTTTCTGTTAAGCATACCACATTTGCTTCCCAAATCCTACTATCCACTTTTAAGTCTTCAAAGTGTGCATTAAGACTTTGCACATTCAGTAACACTAACACAAAAGATGAACAGTTCAAATTGGTATTTTTTAAAAAGCAGACTTGAGGCATTTTCAACAATGATGATTTTACATCAGCATCAGCATATATTTTCCGCTGTAACACCTCTTGATCTTCAACTTCAATGAACAAACCATCCTTTGACGTTACTCGACTGAGTGCTACATAAGCTTGTCCTGCAGCAAATGTTCTGTTCAAATTTACGGCAACTTTATTTGTTGTCATTCCTTGGACTTTATGTGCTGTGCAAGCCCATGACAACTTCAGGGGGAATTGATGACGAACAACATTTCTTATTTTCTTTTCTGTTATCTCCTCTTCTATTCTTTTGACCAACACAATATTACCATCTGCACACCTCTTTCCATTAACCTTGCCTACACTTTTGTCAAACAAAACCCCTATTTCCATTACTGTATTTAAAGCACTCGCCTTATTGTACTCAAAATGAGTGATATATCCAATGATTCCATTGACTAATCCATCATCAACATTTACATTTCTTACCAGCATAACTTTAGCCTTCTTTGATAAAAGTAAGGAACCACTTAGTCCATCTTGCTTTGATTTTGTAATGGGTTTTTCTCTTAGTATGAGTTTACCAGATGTTCTATCTTTCTGATAATCCATAGCATCTATTTGAACAATCTCTCCTCCACTCTTGGTCAGCATTGATAGGTTGTAATCATTAACCTCTTCATTTGTAGAATATACATGAAGGATATCATGTGGGGCTTCTCTAATGCAACTCTTTAGCATGGTAAGAGTTTCCATTGGCAAAGGTTCATCAAGCGTTCGAACTCTTAAAGAGTTTAAAATATTTGCAAAGGGAATATCTTCTCGTTGTCTCATGATCTCTTCAAGCTCAACTATTTTGAAAAGTTCACACCAGAAGTCTACTGGATAAGACATGTTCTCTGCGTATAATCTCTCATCTTTCCGTTGTTTTACTGGAGGAAGCTGATAGAAATCTCCCACTGCAATCACAGATACTCCACCAAATGGTTCCTTACATTTCTTTATTTGCACAAGCCGTTCATGGATATAAATCAAGAGCCTTTTGTACAACATGGACACTTCGTCAATGACAAGTATTTGCAATTCATCTAACTTTGCTCTTATTGAATTCAGACTTTGTTCCTTTAAAGGTTCATATGGCAGAGGAAGATACTTTGTCAATGAGAAAGCCTGGTGAATTGTACTTCCGCCAATGTTAAAAGCTGCTGTTCCTGTGAAAGCAGTTAACAGTACGGAAATACTATCTGGTGTTGATAAAGTTTTCGCAAAAAGGCGAGATGACTCATATTGAATGGCACGTATGAGATGGCTCTTTCCTGTTCCAGCTCCTCCAGTAACAAATATATGCAGTGGTTGAGGTGAATTCCCATGAATCTTATCTAGACACCATTCACGCACAAGATACAGAATATTACGTTGTTTGTCATTTAAAGCACGCAGAATGGGCATGAATTTTGACTTTGAATTGCTACACTGTTCTACATGATACAACAAATTGGAGGCTTCTGCTTCACTATTTAATTCAGGTATAGCTTCAGCACCGTGCTCATTAACATTCTGCAATGAAATCTTTTCAGAAACACATTCTCTTCTCTTCACTTCTGTTTCTGGACAAAGATTTGCCCATGCATCTTCTGCATCACCAAGTATTTCTATCAGTTCTTGAGCACTTTCAATCATTTCTTCATTTTTTGCAAATTGACAATGATTCCTATCAACTATAGATTTCACTGACTGCAAAGCTCCTCCTTTGCATATTCTTACACAACCATTCTCATAAAAGGACTGATATAAATCAAAATCTGGTGGTTTCAATTGCATGTCATTTCTATGAGGTAAAAATAGCTGAATCAATGCCTGATAATGCTTCTCTGGTGTTTTTTCCACACTAAACCTTGGGTATCTTACAACAGCTGACGATGATCTTGTTCGTTTTTGTATGTACCCTTTCCCATTCTGTAATTTATACACTCCTTCTCTTTCACTTTCAGGCACTTGAGATTTAGCTAGGACTCTATATTCAGAGCAAAATTCAGCAAGGCATGTCTCATTAAAGATTTCAAGAAGTGGGCGATTTTCATATCTTTCGACTATATTTGTCATCCAAATATCTTCTTCCTCTTCTTCCATGACCTTATTCTCAGAACTATCACTTGACTTTCCTTTCTTCTTCATTTGAGATAAGGGTTTTGAGAGACGAGTGGGATTTTCCCCAACTGGTATGAATACTACCTTTCTAGAGCACTCTTTCATTTTCAAATTACAAACTCTATATACAGCCTCTTGTGCACTGACTTCCCTATGATGCAGGTAAGCTGAACCTATTTTCTTAAGAGTTTCCCGAGCACTAAGATTTCCTTCTTCTGCCTCCACCTTTGTCTGCTTGAGTAGCATACCCATTTCTCTTTCAGATTTCGATATGTATGATATAATGTACACAATACAACTAAAGGGATCCAGAACATACTGAATGTCCATATTAGCATCCCAACATTTCAGAAGACATGGATTGTACTGGTTTGTCCATACATCTGGAGGATTTCGTTTAAGGACTGTAGCTGTTTTTAATGACAGTACTTTGTATGCTAATTCAAACAGATCTTGTGTTAAAGAAATACTATGAAAGAGATCATATGTTGAATTCAATTCAATTGTCTCATCTAGTAGTTGATTCCAAAGATTCAATAAGATCTCTTTTGCTTGGGATTTGTTCAACTGTTCAGCATCATCATCTTCTTCATTTTCAGCTGGTTTTACGATAAATGTTCTTTGTGATGGAGGTCGAGGAAAGTTAAATCTACATTCTGTTCCATTTTTCTTACATGACCTTGAATGATTTTTGCTGTGCTGCTGCACATCTAGAACAATCTTTCGCAACTGGGCATCTTCATTTTCTGAAGGAATTTCACAAGAAACATATTTATCGATAAATTCACAAACAGCATCAGCTCCATCATCTTCAAGCTTTGGTGCATTTTCCACCCAATACAAACAATGCATATGTGGTGAACCTCTCTGCTGAAATTCCACACGGTGGAAAAAGTCTTTAACTTTACCAATTGGTTCAGCTGCAGAAAATATCACATGTTGATGAAAAGCATGAAATTTATGCTCAAACATTCTTGCAACTGTTACTGGGTTGCTTCTGAGAATTTCACTTTTTTCTGTCCAATCTAATTCATCTGGATCTCTTTTATCATCTTGACAGCGCAATATAATTCTTATTGAGTCATTCCATCGAAACTCTGCAGCTGAGAATGAGCAAAACCAAGTTGGAATGCCTATCTGACGTAACATTGCAAATAAATCTTTCTGTGCTGATGACCAGTATGCTGGTGTACCCCTAATAGGTTGCATGAACCTTAAAGCTTCATCACTCTTAAATAAGCGACAGAGAATTGTGGGATCTTGCAGCATTTCACTTGTAACCTCCTTTCCATTGCCAGACTTTGGTAATGACTTTCGAACAGATATCTGGGTCTTCTCGATTACCTGATTCAACTCCGTCAGATATTGACTGAAAAAAATATAACTGGTGTCCTTTGCGAACCTGTTGTCAGCATTCATCAGTCTGTTATTGAAGTATTTTGCAAGAGTAATCCTCACTGATCTCTCCTCATTCCAAGAAAATTTCCCACTTGGAAACAAATATGGAAAGGACTTTGCTTCATTTCCATCTTCTTGCAACATACGGACTGGGTTTTTACCTTCTCCTGGTGCAATGTTGTATATTTCATCAAAGTAATGATCTAGTACCTCTTGAACTACGTCCACTGGTTGCAAACAAGTATCAGAAGACATAATTTCATTTTTTTCAATTTCTACAGCACCCTTTTCATTGTCATCACCAACAGTCTGATCATTCGCATCATCTTCTGAGTCTGCCACAGAATATTCTTCAGAGGCTGTATCTATAATTCTAATATCTTTGTACCATTCATTGTTCTCCTTCAGATATTTCAAGGCTGATGAGATATGACTTGAGTTCACAAACTGATATTCAAAGTACCCCTTGTATTGCAATTTCCTTTTCAACTTGACTCGAAGAATGAGATTTTCATTTGAGCTTAGAGGCAAATTTTTCACTTTTTTCAAATCTGATGGAATACAGACTACTGGCCCATGAATGTTCTTTTGTTTTCCCTGGGGCAAAGACATAACTTTCATAAATGGAATATGCAGTGAAATTAAATGGCGCTCCAAAGTGTTCAGGTCTGATAGTTCTCTAGGAATTTCTTCAAGATGCATATTGTTCGCAACAGCTTCAGCTGGAATATTTCCACCAACAATTTTACGATGGCATGTGAAACAAATCCATAAAGAAGACTTGTGGCAGCTCTGAAGACACGAAGATTTACATGTATGTAGATATTTGTCGTTTATGCAGATCTCTGCAACTGGTCTGCTCTTCAAACTTTTTTCATACATTCTTTTATCACATAATCGAACCTGATTATCAAAAAGTGTACGATGACAGCAACAACAAATATATTCAGGACCTTTCATTGCATTGCTTTTAAAAGCATTTATAATTTCATCCTCATTCTCCAACTTTTTCCTCCTGATGTTCCTCTGTTTCATAACATTCTTTTTCTTTTTTGCTTTACATGAAGAATCTGCATGATACACTTTAGCTCTTGCTTTAGTAGCTTCCTTAAATGTCTCATTCTGTTTGTACTTGTTATTAGCCCTCTTTAAAACCACATTTCTGAAATCATCTCCTTTATACTTTTCCCTGCTTCTCGTCTTTAAACTTTCCTTGTAGGCATCATTTGTTTTATATTTTAAAATGCTTCTCTTCTTCACATCTTCCCTATGCAATTCATCCAATTTGTATTTCTGCACACTTTTCCTTTTCACATTTTGTCTGTGAACTTCATTTTTCTTGTATTTTTCAATGCTTGCTTGCTGACTTCTTTCCCTACACAGGATATCTTCTGCATATCGTGCACTGCTCCGTGAAAAAGTAGCCTCCCTATAGCCAAGATTTGTGTGGTATTTCATTTTATTTGCTAATCGTGTTGACTTACGAAATGATTCATCTTCAGAGTACTTAACAAATGCTGCTTTCAACTTTGCTTCTCTGAATTTTGTATTATCCCTGTATTTGACTCTCTGTTTCACTTTACGGTTTTCTAAACATTGCCTTCTCTTAAAACTATTTTGAAACCAGTTTTGTTTATCCTGTGCTTTCTCCTGACACTTTCCTTTCTGTTCATATTTTTCTGTTTTATAGTGTTGTTCAAACACCAACCTGTGATTTTCAACATTCATCGCATTTGAACAAGACAGCACCACATCATAATGGTTTCCATGTTTGTGATAAAGGTATATGGAGCCATTTCTATTAGATGTTCCACAATCAACTATCTGCCCTGTGTATTGCAACCAACGCTTCTCTGAGAAAATGTATATGTCAACTTTTAGTAAGTGTGAAGCCGCGAGAATTTCAACTTCCGTAGCCCACCTGTTTTCCTGTAACATTAGCATAGAATGTTCTCTAATTGAATTTTCATTTAATCTTACACAAGACTCAAATAAACTTTCATGGGAAAGTAAATGTTCACAAACTGCTTTACGAACTTCAAAATGAAACTCTTGTGAACTTGATAATGCATAAGATATAGCTCGAAAAAAGCAATTCCCATCACCGAACATTTCTTTACATTCAAATGATCCTCCCATCTCCCTTTCATAATATGAGTTTGGTTCAACATTTCTTTCCTTACTAGATATGCCAATCTCAGCACATATTTCTCTTTTTTCATGGTCATCTAATGGAGAGAAATGAAATGCATTTTCAACAGTGCTTACATAAATGACATCATTATCATCGTTAACACTTTGTTCATTTACCATTTGTGACGACAGACCCACTTTCATGCTTTCACCTTCACCATTATTAAGATATCCTGATTTCCGTGAAATAACTAAGGAAATTCCAGTCAATTCACATTCAATTGGTCTCCTATAACCCATTGACAATGCAAGAGACCTGACATGAACACAAACCTGATCCATGTTCTGTAAAAGAATCCTGGTGCTTCTTCCATCTACACTCAGCATTCCTCGTGTTGACCTTGAATGTGAATCAAAAACAAAATACTCATCACCACATTTCCCTACAAGCAAAGTGTTCCCACCAAAACACACAAAACATCCATCACTACCTGCAAGGGAAACACAGAAAGCTTCTTCTAAAGAACATGCATTAAAATCTTCAAAGCAAATGCTATCATTGGTCAAATTAATCAATGAAGACACTGATTCAGAGATGTTTGATTCAAAAGAGTTATTAAAACACTCAAACAATTGTGGTAATTCCTCAACCAATAAATATCGACTAGTAATTGAAGAACTACGTTGCAAAAATGTGTACATCTCATCACCTGTGACCAGAACTTTGTTCATGTCTACTGTTCTCCATAACTTGACATTTCTAACCTTATGATATGCTAGGCTACATAAGCAATTAGCCACACATTGCGTTCCTGCATTATTTTCAAACATGATATCCCCTTGATGAAATGAACCCTGAACAGATTCCATGACTATTGATGATGGATACTCTTGACTTTCACAGGGAAAATTCTCCATGCCATTTGATCTGAAACTGGATATTTGTTGTTTCTTTTCCATACTACCATTATCACAGATATCATATTGTTTCTCATCATAATCATTCACATTCTTGACAGTATACATATCAGTTTCTGTTTTGCTTCTAGTATCTTTTTGTACCCTGCTGGACTCATCTCTGTTTGAGAATGACATATCCAGCTGCGTCTGACCTGCTGAGCCAGACACGTGCACAGTGTCCGGCTCAGGTACCTTCGGTGAGGTACAAACCCACGGTGGGGAGTCAGGGGACGGTGCCATGCCCTCGTCCTGGGCACACAGACGACTTCCCTGAGAAGATACAAAACTCGGGGCATTTGAATACATTTTCTCATTCAGAGAGGCTTGCACCCTAGCCAAGGGTTTTCCCTCAGGTAGTAACCCTATAGAATCATGTCCCAGGAAACCCTTGGGAGAATCTGAAGCATCTGGTGCTACACATGTACCAACAGTTTCTGGTATCTTGCCATTAACCACAGAGAGGGTTTGCTGCTTTCTCTTTTCTCTCTTTCTTACTTTATCTCTTTCACGTTTCACTCTGTCAGAAGTTCTCTTTCTCTTTGACATCTAAAAGAATAAAAAAGAATTCTATCATTTACACCTACAAGCATACTGCTTCTCTTTTAAAAAAAATGAAAATTTTTAATGAAATAAGACAACATGACTTTCAAATTGACCAAATACATGTATTGGTAAGATATCGCATAACATTAATTGCTTAGTATTTTAATTAGTGTAGTCTGAACCTCAGGTTTATAGAATTATAAAGATTTGTATTTGTACAACTGTTATGTGAACAAACGACAAAACATGAGTGTTTAATATCCTGCAAATAGATAAAATGTGAAGGTAATATATTAATTTTGAAATTAAATACATTGGATGCAAATTGATGTCCAATTGTTATATCAATATGTACATGTTTACAATTCAGAAATTTGTTGTATAATGGTGATATCAAAAATTAACAAGAGATGTTTGTAAAACACTTATGCCCCCTCCCCCCAAATTGGAATTTTTTTTAAGTCCAAGGGAGCACAACTCTGTCAAAAATGGCACGATTGTACATGTACCAAAAACAGAACTTGACCTAGATATTCATCTGATTAATCTGTATATTAAATTTCATCTCAGTATGTGCAACGGTTGCAAAGAAAATGAACAGAAACTGCAAATAATTGAATTTTTTTCAAAATCCAAGGGGCATAACTCTGTCAAAAATGGTGCGATCATACCCAAAACAAAACTTAACCTAGATATTCATGTGATATATCTGTATACCAAATTTGATTTCAGTATGTGCAACGGTTGCAAAGAAAATGAGCGAAAACTGCAAATAATTTAAATTTTTCCAAATCCAAGGGGCATAACTTTGTCAAAAATGGTGCAATCGTATACAAAACAGAACTTGGCCTAGATATTCATGTGACATATCTGTATACCAAATTTGATTTTAGTATGTACAACGGTTGCAAAGAAAATGAGCGGAAACTGCAAATAATTGATATTTTTCTAAGTCCAAGGGGCATAACTCTGTGAAAAATGGTGCGATCGTACCCAAAACAAAACTTGGCCTAGATATTCCTGTGATATATCTGTATACCAAATTTCATTTCAGTATGTGCTACAGTTATGAAGAAAATGAACAGAAACTGAATGGACCGACGGACCGACAGACAGACAGCAGCAAAGCAATATGCCCTCCCTTCTTCGAAGAGGGGCATAAAAATATTGTAAACTAGTCTGTGATAGACCAACAGAGAAAATGATCTGAAAAAATAATTGCAATTAAACAAATATTCAATTATTGTTCTGGGGCACTAAAGCATCCAACAATTTGATTAAGCTATCCAAGTCAAATCGACATCCCTAGTATAAATATACTGTCAATCACTTTTTATTCGTGAGAGCTTTATTTTCGCGTAATAACGCAAACAATGTGCTTGCAAAAAATTTAATTCTCCTGTATAATAGTATTCCTTATTCCTTAAGGATATATAAAGCAATAACCACAACTCATGAAAATTTTGTCTTGCTAATCAAGAGTCAATGACTATCTCGTGAAAATAAGGTGTCGCGAAAACTTAGTGATCTACAGTATACTATAGTATAAATATGACCAACCATGCCTTTGCTGTTCTTGAGTTAAAGTTTTTTCTCTATATAATCCTTTGCAAAACCTTGATTGCCCATTGCAGCTTCTCCCTACCCCAAATGGTTATGATTTAAACTAGAGGTACTGTGAGCGATGAGCTCACTAAATGATACCTCCGCCTCCCACATGGTTATAACTGGTGAAAAAGTCCATGTTTTCCTGTGGCCGGGAAACCAAAAATATGTGTCGGATCAAAAAATAAAATAGGAGGTGCGCAATGGCAATATGTAATAAGGTTCTGTGAAAGTTTCATCAAAATTCATACAGCGGTATGAGAGGAGTTGCGGATAAGAGATGGGTACCCCAAAGTGTAACAGACAGACGGACAGACAGACGGACGGAATTAACGATTACTATATACCCTCCCGCTTTTCAAGCGGGGGGTAAAAAAATATTGCATTTACACCACCTAAAGATGCTTCCATATATTTATTATAAATATGACCAATCATAATTCTTTGAGAAAATATTTCTTATATATAAAATATTCCTTCGATAAATACTTTAATTTTTCAGTGTGGCCCCTCCCTACCCCAGGGGAATATGACAAATTTGTATCTACACATCCTGACAATACTGCATACATAAACATGACCATGCAGTCACAGCTTTGTTATTCTTGAGAAGATTTTCCACACAAACTCATATGTAAAACTTCAACTGTCAATTGAGCTACACCCAACCATATCCACAGGGGTAATGATTTCAAAACAAGAAAATTCAAAGAATTGTGGTCCCCCGCTTTCTGTGTCTTTTGGGCGGGTGAGATGTCATTTATTATGACATTTCGATTCTAATATGAACGCCCTTTCATAAGTCATCTATATAGAAAATAGCACTAAACTCCAAGGCTAAGGTCAAAGGGTTAATGTTCTTAATATCCTATGAAAAGTCTTCTCGAAAGGAATACATATTTGTTTGAAAGCCCTAGCCCTTACCATTTAAAAAATATGGTCAAGGTTAAATTTTCTCAAAAGTACAAAAAATCTCCAAGGTCAAGATCAAAAGATTAAGGTTGTTGGTATCAAATGAAATGTCTTCCCACAAAGAATAATTATATGAAATATGAAAATTCTGGTATCCACTGTTCAAAAGTTGTTACCAGGTCAAAGTTTTTGAAAAGTAGATCAAACTACATGATCAAGGTCCAAGGAGCAAAGTTATTGGTATTCAATGAAAGGTCTTCTCACAAGAATTATATACATAAGTATGAAAGCCCTACCCTTTACCAATTAAAAGTTGTGGTCAAGGTTAAAGTTTTTTTTTTCATAAGTATGGAAATCTCCAAGATCAAGGTCAAAAAGTCAAAGTTGTTGGTATCCAATAAAAGGTTTCAACAATAAATATATATGTGAAATATGAAAAACCAAGTACCTACCATTCAAAAGTTGTGGCCAAACTAAAAGTTTGGAATTTTTGTCTAAAAGTGGGTCAAACTCAAAGGTCAAGGTCATAAGTTCAAATTTGGTGGTACCCGAAGAAAGTTCTTGTCCCAAGGAATACACATGTGGAATATGAAAGTCATAGCTCCACAAAATCAAAAGTTATGGGCAAGGTTATAGCTTCTGCGATGGACGGACAGCTAGATGGACAGACGGACAGACAGACGAATGAGATTTAATGTCCTCTTCCTTTCGCAAAAGCGGGGAACAAAAAATTAAATATATTGTCCATATAAAAGCTTCCATATAAATATGACCAATCATAGTTTTCTTGTTCTTGGAAAGAAGAATTTTGGGAATATTTTCCGAAATATTCATAATTTCGATTGTACATTATCCTACTCCCAAAGGCATGCTTAAATATGAATATGACTAAACACAGCTTTAGTTATTTTGAGGAAATCTTTTAAGATTTCTGTTATGCATTCTTATCGGGTACCTTATCCCATCCCTATCCACAGAAGTCATGAATAAAACAAGTATGAATTAACACTATGTACCTGACAATGATTCAATGTGATTTTTCTTTCTTTCTTATACAAATACTTCTTGAGAAGAGAATTTTTCAATAACCCAATTAATATTTTGTTATTTCATAATTATCACCCCTTGAAGAGGATGTATCCATTCATTTGAAAATTCTAATATCCTAATCAAGGACACTATCTGCCAATATTGGTTAAAATAATCCCATTGGCTCTTCTGAAATGTTATAAGTGTGAATATTTAATAATGACAACACAACTAAAATGCATCAATAAAAAAACTTTAATATCCTGGTCTTTATACATGTTATAGTAACCAAAATATAAATAATTTTACCAATTGTTATTTTATGTCAACTTTGAAGTACCCTTTACTTTGAGACCATGCCCATTAACCCATTTGTTATTCCTTGTGCAAATTTAAATCCAACATATTATGATCTTTGTATATAAGTTTGGTTACAATCAGCTACGTAGTTCTCTAGAAGAATAATATTTTCAATCAACAGTATTTCTGGTTTAATTTTTCTTATTATCTCCACTTTTAAAGGGTACCAACCATAGTTTTAGTATAAATGGTAGCCCTTAAGACAAGAAGACTCTGTAACAAATTTGACAATGATTGGACTGTGAGTTCATGAAGTATGCCTCTATATTCTATAAAATTTATGCAGTACACTGCATAAATATAAACTCAGAGCAGATAAAAATTAAGATCATGCCAGTGGGAACTTATTTTACAGGTAATAAAAGAAAAAAAATAACAACTAACAGACTTATTGTACAAGAACAATAAGAGGTTTTTTCACCTTCTTTGAATTTCAATTTCTTTTAATATTAATCTCTTTAAACTTAAATTTCATCAAAAAGAAACCAGGAATAAATCTTATGAATTAAAAGAAGAAAAAAGATTGATGAATTAAAAAAAATTGGAGGTGACCTTGACCTTTGACCTTCAAGTTATAATCAAGGTCAAGGATCAAGTTGTAATTAAATCTATGCATCTATGATTTATAGTTTTAAAGATATGAGGTTTAACGGTAACCACAAAAGCATTAAAGGGCAATAACCCATTCAATAGGTCAGTAGATTCTTTCGCACTGGAATATAAAAGTTGTGTTAAAGTCCTTTAAGACATAAGTGAAGGTTTCCAATCTTTGTGGTTTACGGTTTCGGAGCGATAGCAATAATAAGGTTTTAAGCTAAAGGCAATAACTTTTAATAGGATAAATTCTAAGGGACAAGAATGAAATCTTTGAAAAAAAATGTTTATTTTTTTAAAAATTTCATACTCCCATATCAAGTACTCCCATACTCGAGATATGCACGAAGTGCTTTTGATAGAATTTCATGCAAACATGATAACACATGGATTTATGAAAATATATTGCATGTAATATACATGTATGGCCTTAAATGAAAAAAAAAATAATTATTTAATTGGCTACTTAGCTTAGCCTTTTGAAGAGTGCTCTTTGCTGATATAACCTAGAAGGAATAATTCTGAATGTTCATTCAATTGTTAAACACAACAAATGATGACAAAATTTAATCTAGCTGCACTGGTCAATGTTATTGAGTAATTAATTTAAAGATTCCCACAACAAATCTGGATTCTTAAAATAAAGTTTTCAAGCACATCTGCTACAGCTAATGGGAGCTGCAGGTGTTTGTGTTAGAGTATTCTAGGTCAATTATACATAAACTTCAGATGGGAAGATTAGATCCACTTAACATGTTTGGACATATATTCATATGCAGTAATTATACATTTACAGATATATTTAATCAGAAAAAATTTTAAAAGCATTTTTTTGCTTGAACTATCATATCTGGCACAAGGATCACTTTGATGAATGATTGAACAATTCTACAGCTCTGAAACAGCTATGTTAACAGAGTGTAGTGTAGCTCGCTATGAGAGCTAACTCAAAAATGTAAAGATTTCATTCTTTTAAAAAGATCATAACATGCATGTACAAGTATTTACATTAGTAAAAGATACAACTTCAACACTTTACATCAACTCACAAATCCATCATCAATGTTCACTTCATTCTGATTCATTTTAAATGTTGTGTTATGTGACTTAAGATATTATGTTAGTAATGTTACACTTATTGGCTTAAAGATACTTGGACACAGATTTGAAGTCAATGTTTTTATACGCCCGTCTTAAGACGGGACGTATTATGTTATAGGCTTCATGTCCGTCCGTCCGTCTGTTAGCTTTTCTCGTGTCCGGCTCATAACTTGAATACTATAAGACCAAGAGCTATCAAACTTTGTCAGCTGATACATCTTGGGTAGACGGTGTGTCATGCACAAAAAGTAGGTCGCTCTGACCTATAATTAAAAAGTTATAGCCAAATATGATAAAATCCTGTCCGGTCCATAACTAGAAAACTATTAGACTTAGAATCATCAAACTTGGCCACTTCATGCATCTTAGGTAGAGGGTGTGTCGCGACCTATTTCAAGGTCACTGTGACCTTTAATTTAAGTGAAATTAAAAAAAAAAAAGTCTTTTTTTTCTCTTAATTTACTCACTCCAAAAAATGTATAAGTATTGCACTATCCATATTAGAAAAATGTTAAATCAAGAAAATACTTATTTTTTTAGCATATACTTGACAGCAATCTATAACAAATGTAATGTATGTTAAAGAAATTCCACCACTCCCATGAGTTTAATTATCAAGCACTGGTCAAGGAGAATTTTGATAACAGAAAATTGCATGTCAAATTAGAGAGAGAAATTAATGAGTTTAGTGTGAGGAAGAGCATCGGTGCTAGATATATCCCTTGAGTATTGGGCCAAATGGGTAATCCTGTTGGATTAAAAATAGCTCTTGTTGGCTAGCATAAGTTTTAAAATGAATTTGATGAGAAGTAAATAAAACTAATTTGATTTTGCATAATAAACTTTTTTAATATTACATAATATTATGAACTTTAAAAAACTAATCTTATGGGGATGGGGTGGAATCAGCATGTCCATATGAATTGCATACTAAAACCTGTCAGACATTAAATCTAACAAAAAGATCATTGAGGTTTTATGATTTAAAAATGCTTTACTGTAGATAGTGCAGATCCAATTATCTCTTGGGAGTAATGAGTAGACAAGCATCCAGTTAAAGATTAATGTGTTCAATGTATGAAAGCTATAGCTGTCTCAATCATTTCTTCAGAGCATTATCTTAACTGAAAGTGTATCCTTTGGGAATTGGAGAGAACTGTTGGTCATTTTATATTTGATGGTCAGCCTTTAATTTTAAAAATTAATTAGGTATAGATTAAGTTGTTAAGACTAAATTATTTGATATTGTTTAATATGATAGGCATTTGGCAAGGTCTAACGAAATCTATGAATGATGCAATACCGGTATATGTTATAATTAATGCCTACACCTAACAAATTTTTTAAGGAATTGAAAAATCATGGGAATCTAAAATCAAGGTTGACATGATTTTCTTGCACTTTTAATTGTTTAAGATTATTGTAATTTTTTGACGGGCGTATCATGCTGTGGCGTGGCACTTTATTTCTATATTATTTGACTTATATCCTTTATTATTTTGCTTCCTGTTAGTGTGTGTCTATATAACCCACACCCTACTATTCTCAAATAGTGCTCTATGGATTTATATAGCATTAGCACACTATGTTGCAGTACTACATGGCTTTCATTTTTGAGGAAAATCTGACAACGTGCAAATCGCGGAGCAAATTCAGGACCAAGAGATTGTCAGTCCGACACACTACTGATTACACCACAGATACCAATGAATGTAGTATTGCACAATAATAACTATAAACTTAGTTTCCAGCATTTTACATTTAAGATTAAAAATAAACAAAATAATTCCTCTAAAATAGTTTCTTGCAACTTCCCTTCCTTCACTCAAATGAAATTATCTAAAACTATCTGTAGATTATACCTGAAGTCAAAATGTTCAAAATTAAAGAAATAGATTGTGACGTACATGTTCCATAAGGTGACGTCATAATACAATAGTCGAATTTTACAGGTAATGAAACATTAGAAATGAAGAAAATATTGTTGCTTTATACAGTAACAACAGTCAGCATCATAATAACACAAGTGTTGTGTTTTCAGAGCACTATGCCTAAAACGTAGTCAGTGTTAGACACATAGTGCACTTGCATCCGGCTCCTGCACCATGTGTCAAACCATGAATACTATTTAGGTATAGTGCATGCAAAACACAACACTATTATATAAATAGCATTTCAATCACACAATAAAAATCTTTAAAAATTACATTTAAAGAAATTATTAAACCATCAAATCCTTCAGCAGTTTGATTGACACTTCCTTGCACTTTCACACATTTTAACCTTATTATAAATCCTTAGGAAAGTGGCAATCTCGTTGTGTATTAATATTAAGAAGAAATATTATAACTTTTGTCCAGAAAAATAATTTTATTAAGAGAAGAATAGTGTACAAAGTTTAGCAAATTGAACTTACTCATGTGAATTGTTATGTACACAGTTTTTGTAAACAGGGCACAAATTCAGTTATTGCTGGTGTTTACAATTCACCAGGTGCATTCAAATATCACAATCTGTATACCTCAACTGAACAGACTCACAATATATAATATGACTATTTCGCTTTTGAACATATCTCCATTGAATATTCTGGATTATAGTATTTTAAATATATTTCATTCATACACAACGAGATTACCACTTCTCTTTCGAATAAAATTAATTTGTGAAAGTGCAAGAATGTGTAAATCAGAACATGATCAAAACCACCAAAGAATTTGATGTCTTAATAACTTTTAAATGAAATAAGATTTTTCATTAATTTTGTATGAAATGCAATCAAAATATATATGTCTTAATATTTATTATTACAGAGAAAATAATAACTTGAAATCTTTGTCCATGTAAGTACCTTTCAATTGCAGTATTCTTATGAATTTCGATAAAAACCTGTTCTTATCATATTTGTCAACTACAACATTTACCGTGATGTTACGGAGAGTTGTTTCTCATCAAATATATCAAGTAAAAAAAGAAATTATTAGTATTTTTTGAATTTGGCACACATTTGAAAGCATCAACATTGTGCAATACACGAGACGGAAACTACATTTACCAACTAAACCAGGAATAAACTTACAGTGCCAGATGCGAAACCAAAGTCACACTACTTTAATATCAAAATGTCTTGATCAGAACAACTCTAATAAATTAGTATCGTTAGACGGTATAGAAATGCTGTGTTTTACAGCAAGTTTTCCTCCAAAAGATGGCGTCAATCACGTGCAATCGGTATTCGGTAAAAATAGTCCTTTCGACTTAATACAGTTGTCCAAAGCGAGTCGTAGGTCTTTCAACTAATTTTTCAAGTTGCACATATGGTAAAAAAAATTGTAAAGATAGATTTATAGGTACATAAATTTATCAAAAAAGATAATAACTTCTGCATACTTTTAATTACCTCATTAAAAAGTTTAATCATTTATACTTGACTTTTCCGATGTTGTGTTTAAGGACAGGTAACTCAGGTGTGAAAAAAAAAACCCAACTTAGCGCCGATTTATGAGTTATCGTAAATAAGAATGACATATAGGCTGCTTCAGCATTGTTATTTCACAAAAAAAAATTTGACCAAGAGAAAGAGAATGTCTTCTCTCTACCTGAAATAACAGGGTCAAATGAATAGGGAACAGACTATATTCAATAGTTTAACTCTCTTAGACGATTATTAGGAATAAGAAAATTTAATGTCATGTTTTTTGTGTTCGCGCTTTTTCGCTTCCTATGTATATATATATATATATATATATTATATATATATATATATTACAAGTAAATGCAACAATTGATCATCTTATTTGTGTTACTAAGCACGAAGAGTAACGACCAAGTTTAAAAATTTAAATAGGTTAGAACTAAAAAGGAAAGTAGATTTCACTTTTTATTTTAATTAAAAATTTTAATTATTTGCAGTAAACCGGTGTCCGCAACTATAAAGTAAATAAGTTTAACATTGGTGCTAAATTTTAAAACCACTAGATTCTACTGAAAGCAAAGAAACACCCGAGAAATGCTAAAAATTGCCTTATGTATAAACAGATAGATACCCCGAGCCTGCTAAGTATCAGCAGTGAGTTATCGTTCATAACACCAACCCCTAGCGGCAGTTGAAAGGCCTACGAATCGTACACAAACAAAATCATGCACAAAAAGTCAACTCGTACAAAAACTAGAAGTCAAAACGTACACAACATTTATATACAATTGTTATTGATTTAATTATCTTATTTAAACAAAATTTATTGAACAATCAAATAGATTAGACGCAAGTTTTGCCAACTTAGATTGATCTTTCCAACATAAACAAAAATAAAATATATACATGTATATATATATATTAAGAAGGAATGTTTATATGGCTTTAAATAACTGTTTCATTGCCTTGCATGAAGCTTAAAAATGTTTGACACTGTTATGAACGACACTAAACTCATTACATTCCGGTGTTTTGGAAAACAAATACAAACAAATATCTCTAAGCGGCACAACTTTGACATCCCGATACAAAACCTGTATTCGTTTTAAAATGAGCATATTTGAGAAATGTTTACCATGCAGGGAATAACTCACGTGAATATCAGTACATGTCATGCATTTTAAAATTCAATGCACATCATGCACATGTGGGATCAATATGGGTCATACAAGTAAATACCTCACACTAGGTATTGGAAAACACTGTACTTTTCATTCTTACATTCTTAAATTCCATGAAAACAATCACTCCAAAATTCTATAACATACATGTGAAAACTGCTAAATAATGGTGTAAATTTATCAACATTAAATACCCGGTACTACATATATAATAAAATCATCTGTCCACAAATGGTGAATTTCTCTAAGATGTAGTTACATGTAACCGTAAAATAAAAAAAAGGGATACTTTTTATTCCTCACACACCTGAAATACTTGCTTTGAAATTACAACCAAATCGTACATATAATATCCACGTAGCATTACCATGACAATTTTAAAAAAATTCCCGTTCAAACTCGAAATACATTAAACTTTTCTTTTTATAGGAGTTGCAAACAATTAGGGGGTGTTACTCCCCCAATTCCTGTACGAAGATAGACATAATATAGACAATAAAAACGGGAGTAAACTTTTTTTTGATAAATGAACCCTCTCATTTTCAATTTCCTCCCGACGCCAATGATTTATAAATCAAAGAACAACGCACGCTGACTCTCATCATTTTCTTCCTTACTAATATTGAATAAATCACAAATTTGACGATGATATTGATTATCAATTTGGATATCAATGATAAATACGTCATTAAAATTCAATTCCTGCTCTTCTTATAAGGAGATAGACGATGTTTTATATTAAACACTGATCAACAAACATTAATATCTTTTAAATTAATCATGGATATAAACAAGATAAATAAATTTTCCATGCATGTAAATATATATGCTGATGTTCTATACAAATAAAATATAATTTATAACTCATAAATACAAAGTATAACTTGTAAAATATTTAAAATTAGTAATTTAAAAAAGCGTATTTTTCTCGTTTTCTGCTTATATATTCAAGCCCCTTCCCACACGTGAACTTTTACAAAAGCGCACGATAAGTAAATACGTCTGAAACAAATATTGCCGCGTCTTGTCATACAAACAAATACGAGTAATGGAATATTCCATACGAAATCTCACACAATTGTAATAATAATACATAAATATAAAACTTCAATAATATCTAAAAACAGTTTATACTGTACAGTTATATTTAATTTGACATAAAAGTTCCCTAAATTATGCTATTGTAACAACTCCGATTTACATTAATCCTATAAGCCCCAAATTGAAATGGAACAATCTGACGCTCATAGGCGGTGCCTATTTTATTTCGTCTCCCTTATTTAGAGCAACAATATCATCATGTAAAATAAAATTCTTTCCCTGAAACATTATATGAATAATAATTTAAAAATTAAACATTCTTTCAAACATTTCTAAATGGAAATAAACAAAACGTTATACAACGTTTATTTAATTGAAATATTGAGATTGAATTAATCTTGTGACGAACTGTATACACACCGCTTTAAAATTTTCCCGCTTCTTGTCGCTTTACTGTAAACAACGCTGCGTAGACAAATAGAGTACGGAATCTTGAAAAGAAAGTTAAGAAACGATGGCAAATCAACTTGGAGCAGGTGGTGGAGGAGATGGAGGTGGTCCATCACCCCCTAAGAAACTGAAGACGGCATCGGTAACATATTTTTTTTTTTATTTTAAATTCGCATTTACCTAACTTTCGACTGTGAACACCATTTTTGACTTGATGAAGATTTGCAAATCGTATTGTTATTAAAGATCAACGCCGCAATATTTTATTAGAAACTAAATTTAAATCAAAATGAATAAACATTGTATCATACGAGAATAATATTTAATACATACCATGAGTTGAACCCTAACAAAAAACAATACATATACATAAAAATATGCTGAAATTGACTCTAACATTATTTGTATACTAGATCACAACCAATTCCATACAAAAAAATTTATTTCATACATATATTGAATAAATTTAAGAATAATTTGATTGTTACTGGACCCATAGAGAAAGATAATGATTGCCACAGGTCATTATCTTGTGGGTAAATACACACATTCTTAGCTTATGCAGATTCAATTTAACTTCATGTAAATCATGACCCCCAGGGAAATCCAGTTAAAGCACCCCCTAATAAAACCGTCATGGTTAAAACGTCCCCTGAATTTCGTAAAAGCGCCCCCTGATTTTGGTTAAAACACCCCTTATAGATTTTTACAGTAATATGATGTTATAAAACCGCCCCCAAATATTGGTTAAAGCATCCCTTGATATAAGCCAATGCACCCCCTAATTTTGGTTAAAGCACCCCCTTTACATTTTTCCCTTAGAAAATAATCGTCTGGGAAACTCCCCAAACAATTGTAAAAACGTCCTTGATTTTAGTTGACGTCTCCTGATCTTGGTAAAGGCACCCCATAATATATAATCACAAACACGTGTACCAGAATAAAACTGTTTTGTATTCATAATATCATCATTGTTAGGCATATATTTTCACAAACCTGTTACAGAATAAAACTGTTTTGTATTTATAATATAATCATTATTTGGGAGATACCTGAATACTCTATAAGGTGGTGCTTTGACCAAAGTCAAGGGAGATTTTGACCATTGCTTGCATGGATCAACTTAAAACGTTTTCCATTTCCTGTCAAAATATATAATTCAAGGGGGAGCTTTGACCATGTCTGGGGACACTTTGACCATTTCTTGGGTATAGTAAAGATTTGACTGCAAAAAGATTTCTTTCTATAAATAGAGTGGAGTGCTTTGACCAAAATTAGAGGGTACCTTGACCAAATTAAGGGGATGCTTTAACCAATGTTTGGGAACAGTATTTTTGTTTCTATACAAATATATTTGGGAGCGCTTTGACTAAAATCAAGGCATGCTTTTACCAATACTTGGGGGGTACTTTTACTAACATCGGGAGACGCTTTAATTAAAATTATGGAACACTTTGATCAGGACGTTTTCATTTGGGGCCGCTTTGACTGGCTCCCAATGATCAGGTGACTGGTACATTGGCCCCTTGCTTTCATTTAGCTTTAATAGAAATTCAATGAATCTTTCCACTTCAAAAACTCTTCCTTAGCAAAAAATTCAGATTTTATTGATACATTCTGTTCAATTTGATCCTTGCATTTTAGTTCCAAGGAGCTCAGCAAACTCTGTTTGTCTTGGAGGGAACAGAAGAGAGAGTTAACCCACAGGGAACAAAATATGGCGTAACCACAGTGCTGGCGAGCACTACAAACTATGCAAAGAGACACGAACTCTACATTGCTGAAAAGCATATACAGAAAATATACAACAGCCAGCTCAAAACAGTGCTCGTGAAGGGGTTTACCCTTAGAGAAGACTCGTCAATCAGGATTTCAGAGAATTCCATTGTATGTATTCAATACTCATTCTAAAAATTTGATATTAAAGTGATAGAAAATCATACTATTGGATGACTGTACAAGTATTTTACTCAAAGGCAAATTATGTCCAAATTTAAAGAAATACAAGCAGTCTTCAGATACGATAAATAAAAAAGAAATCAAACTCAATCTATTTTACAACTGATTTAAATTTACATACCTCAAAACATTGTGCATAAAATTACCTAAAAAATATAAATTCATTTTGAACATGGATCCATTAACTATTACACTGTTGTTAGTATCTGAGTCTATCCATTTTTTAAAATATTGCAAAACTATTATTCATGTAAATTTAAGAATTATTGCAATACTATTTTTCATGTAATTTGAAAAATTATAGATCATGGACACAGCTATGGCACGAGCAGTGACTGAGGATATAGTCAAGCAACACACCAAACCAGACGTGCAGGATGTTGCGACTATCAAAGCAAAAGCAAAAGGAGAAAGAGCCTCCCTCAAAGGGACAGTAGAAAAGGTAATTAAAGATATATTTCTTTGGATGAAGAACTGCAATAATGGGAAAGTAATGCAAGCCAATACATAATACTACATTACATATTGTGATATGCACCTGCAATACATCTTTCACAACGCAGCTGTTATCATTAAATTAACAGATATCTTTATCCATACATGTAAACCTATTGTGATAAAAAATTTAGAAGATTGAGACCTCAAAAGTAGTAGCATTGAACATGTTCTGTTTTACGCTTGGATAAGCGATACATTTCATGTAATAATATTACTAATATATGCATGGTTATAGCCTTAAAAGAAACCTACAATGATTATTCTTAAATATCAACTGCAAAGAAGAAGACAAAACACCATAAGTTTGACATAAAGTGTACAAATTCAAATATTTTTCATGCTCATCATTTTGCTTGGATTGGATGTTTAACTTAGCATTTTAAGAGTGATCTTTGCTAATATAGCCTAGAAGCGATAATTGTGAATATTCATTCAGTTGTTAATCAAAACAAATGTTGATATGGTTTAAACTAGACTTAAAACAAGTTCCTATCTTTCGTTATATAAATCAGATTTCCCGCAATGATGGAAAATGAAAGTAGAGATGTACCACCACATGGCTTGGTCAATCGAGTGATTTCAATTAACTAAATTGATAAAATTGTGAGATCCTGTACTTTTATAGATGATGCCAAACATTTTCATCTAATTGTTAAAAGTTCTATCTCCTTTTTCATGGCAGTGATCTTTGACTAAATATATCTTAACCAATGTAATCACTTGTAATCCTGTGCTGTTGTCAAATTCATGCTTGAAATCTATATACACATCAATACAAAAAAAGCATTTGTATGCTCCCCAGAAAATTTTTAATGCATGGGGGGGAATTTCGATGAGTTGACGGCGCACGGCGTGTGAAGGATAAGTATATTGAACATGTATTTAATGTATATATGTATTTATCTGACAGCAATTAATTGCTTCATTATGGTTATCAATTAATTTTTAAAAGCTTGATACTTAGTTGTATAGCATCACTTACCTGTGTGACGATCTATAAACCCAGAAAAAGTCAAACTACCCCAACCCAACCATCTTACATCACATTAACCGTCACACAGGTGTAGGTTCCTATACCGCTGAGCAGCAGTAAATTGCAATTAAACAAACATTGAGAGCTAGGCCTGTTGTTTCATACGCCGTGTCGTGCTTCGCATCAAATTCACAACAGGTGCAGAGTACATCATAGGATTTTAGAGATTTGAATTGTTTCATTGAAAGATTTCTAACTGATGACATTCACTTAGTAATAATTCATGCATAGCCGAGAGCATGGTTGCAACATGTTATGCATGGCGGGAGATCTGGAATGCATGGCGCTAACGCCATGCAAAAACAGCCTGACGTAAACACTGTGTGTCAAAACATGCGATATCAAACAATATTTTATAAGAGTAACGTCAAAAATAGATACCCAAGCAAACCAAAAATACTTAAGACAACATTTTGTAGATAAGTGGTAGATTTCTAAATTATATGGATAGGCGAGAGATGGAGTGAAAAGGTGATAAACTCCCACCTAGCTAAATCACAGAGTCAACATGTGTGCTTTATCATGATAGTTCTGTTTGCTAACCACAACAATTATGAATATAAAAAAAATATTTTGATATCCGTAACAAAAGTTATTCATAGGTATCATAGCCTTAGCATTGTACTCTTTGTTAAATTGTTACTACCTTGCTTTTAAACATTTTCTAACATTAAAATCTCTGTTTCTATGTAGAGTTTTCAAATACTGCATAGGAGGAAAATAACTCGCGGTGATAATATTCGCTATTTTCACAGTGTTAACAAATCCATGAAATCAAGAAACAGTGAATAATTTTCAATAATCTCCATGTTTTATTTGAAAATATGAGAATAGACTACGATAAATTCATAAAGGTGTACGTGCAGTCAATAGTCATCTCAATAATTGAGAGTAGTACTGTCATTCAATTAATTTTAATTATCACGCTTTACTTTAATTCAAATCGGCAGATAATAATTTGTGCTTGTTCAAAAGCTGTTTTAATAGCTAACGCTACATGTTTCAACAATCAAAACGTCAGTCATGGGTTTTGATTACCCATGCGTGACTGATGTTACCATGTGTATTTGTTACCTGCATTCTCAAGCATATTAGATTATGTAGTTTTTATTGAAACTTTGCTTTTAAAAAATCAATTAAATAAATATCGAACTTACAGATGAAGGAAGTGTAGAAGGAAATTATTTCGTAGAACTACATAAGAAGTTTTATTTCCGTCCAGTGGTTTTCGCCGCATTGTATTGAAGATACATTCATCGTAATAGCATATAGGAAAGTCATTTAACATTTAGGGACTATTAACAGGGTTTTTTTAGGGGTTGTAGGGGGCCTGTATAAGGCCCCATTCCCAATGGAAAAAAGTATGTGTTTTTCCCAATTTCATTGTAGAAAATTCCCAAAAGACAATTGAAACAAACAAACGGATTAAAAAATGTACAAACGCAGTAACATTTTTGTCAAGAGTATTGTTCTAAATAAAAATCTAAAAGGCATTCTCCCAAAACTGATTGACTGAATGCAAAATAAGTCAAAGAAATACATTTCAAATAAAACAAAACCCCTCTTATTTGAATTTATATAGAAAAATATTAAATATGATACTTATCCCAATGTCAACCAAATGTCGCTATTTTTCCCAATTGGAAAGGCCCAGGCCCTTGTTTTTAAGACCTAGAAAAAACCCTGATTAATAACTTCACATGTGTTATTTAATTATTCATAAAATCTAACAATTTTATAATAACATTACGCTGATTAATGTCGTTTACATGTAGCTATGGTATGGATTAAATGGAGACAAGAGAAAGAACCTTTATTACATACCGAATTCCGCGAATACAAGAAACCGCGATCGTGTCAGATGAGAGAAAAACGTGAAATTTACAACCCGTGAAATTAATTCCCTATACAGTAAGAGAATAAAAATAATATGATGGCATCATGAGCCTTTGCCATCAATACGATCAATGTCACACTATATTGCTACAACTCTAATCATAAAACATTAAAAAAATGCCAAATTATACACTCATAGCAAAATTTAGTTTCTTCCTTTAATTATCACAGATCACAAACATCATACAGAGTCCCACCTCAAAGAGAAGAATCATCACCATTCGTGATGAAACTGGTGACATCGAAGTCAAGCTCTGGTCCGATAAGGTGTCCCTTGTATCAAGTGCTGGCCATGCTGTTGAAATGACTTGCCTTACAGTAGACAACTACATGGGTAGAGTTTCTCTAAACTCAAATATCTCAACTGCCGTTAAGGTAAGAATTATAATTATCTCCCCAGCACCTGCACCCATTTATGGGAAGCGTTAAACCACTTTATCAAATCCCTCTTCATGAAAATATATATACAAAAATGTCTTTAAAAGTAACTTACTTAAATAATTACCTGTAATGGGGGTTACTCAACCTGTGCATTATCATGATTATACATTTTAAATATAGATCATAATATATGAAAGACATAAATTACTATGGGATGTTTCAATTTATTAGCATGCAAATTTCAAACCTGATAAAGAAAATAATGCATATTGATATTCATTGAAATACAGATTGTTGATACTGAAGACATAATAGAAGGAACAGTTGTCGCAGCCTGCTTTGAAGAGTAAGTTTATAAAAATGTCGTCTTGTTTCTATATCAATATTGTAAATGTACATCAAAAAATGTTATTCCTCACCTCAATCACTGAAATAACATAAATTGTTAAACAGTAAAACCATGTTCCCTTTAACTTCCAATAACACATTAACATATCTCTGATCAAATGTGTGTAATTTTATATATAAAATGTAAAACTCCAAAATCCAATAGTGACACTTAACTCAATTAATTTCTAAAAACCTCAATAATCTGTGCAAATTCTGATGGTTTGTTATTGTTACGCATTCCAAAGACTGACAATGATGTTCATTTCCTATGAGATGCGCTGCAATAAATGTGATGGTATAGCAGGCCAAAATCTATTGCTCTGGAAAAAAAATCAACTTCTATCAAAACACAATATTATCCAATGTCTATCGCTGATGTCAATGTAACACTGATGCCAATGACTTGCATTCAAAATCCTCATCATTTCTGATTTTGTACTTGCATACAATTGATTTCATATTTTTTATAGCATATGCATGCATCTCCCATAAATATTAGGATTTGTTTTTGCTCACTAAATTGATTAGAGTCCCTGCTTTGCATCAATGCAAGACAAGAGTTTGCCAAGGGATTAATTGTATAGACTTGAGTTTACACTCGTATGGAGATGCCACCACTTGGTGGTGGAGAGGGGTACTTTTCACGTCATCAGTGCACTTACTGCAACACAGGACCTCAGTTGATAACTCTCATTCGAAGGACCGATCTCCACGTCCCACTTTGTATTAATTAAAGTTACTCTCATTTAATAGAATAACAGACTATTGGTTCAAACAATTTTTAAAACCAATGTAGAAAGATTGAATAAGAAGATTGTTGACCATGTCTGTACCATGTTACAAACAAAAAATTTGAAATCCGGAATACATTGCCAGTCAATAGAAACGTGCAGTCTATTGACCAATCAATGGAACGCGTTCTATGGACCAATCAATAGATCAGTAAGAAAAAATAAAAAAAACTGAAACCAAATACAGAATAGACAAAAATATTAACTCTCTAATAAAACAACAAAATTCACTTGATTAGTAGTGTTGTAAAATCGAACATATTTTACTAACGATTATCAAATTGAATAGGAAGAACACAATCGATTACATAATCGATAATTTGAACTATTAAAAAGGTTAAATTTATTAATTCAGCACGAATAGAATTCCATGACATTTGACTGCGAACTTCAACTTATCTTTATCAGGTCCAGTACAATCAGTACATTTAGCTACGTAGGTAGAATTACCTACGTAGCTTTATTTACCTACCTCAGGTAGCTTAATTTAGCTACCAAATGATTTCCTTTTTTTAAAAAAAGCATTTTTCTCAGGATGTGCAAAAACTATCATTTTGATGCAGTGATCATTTTCAACTTTGAACTCATCTGAAAACAATTCATGAAAATATCCCTCTTGAAGTAATGTCTTTTTCTGCGCAATTGCAATCAAAGTTCTGAAAGTTATGGGGCTATGTATGACAGTTAGAACAGTTACTTCTTGAATGAAATGGCAAAGAAGACCAGTTCTGGTTAACATGGTAATAGGTCGGTAATTATTCAGCACAATGTGAAGTAATCATACTCAGTTATGCCTCACCGCACGGACAGATAACCAAACTTATATATATATATATAAATCCAAATTAAATCCAAGGCACATCTTATAACTTAGATAATTTTGATTTATGAGGCCAAGTTTAAAAAAATTATTTGTTTGCAGTTGCCAACCTCTAGTTTTTAGACTGCATTGGTACATAGGCATTCTTTTTTTTCTTTATAATTACAAGATTTTTGGTAGATACCAAATAAAAGAGGTTTTCATAAATCTACTAAACATGAATAAGCTCATCTCTTGTTATAAACCACTGAATGATAAAAACAAGTAAACATTTGAGAAAAAAACTGTTTCAATATTCTGAAAAATTTGAAAAAAAAAAAAAATTACCAAATGGACAAATAAAAAATATGAGTCGTGTGCTTCTTCAACGCTTCGGTAGGCAAATACAAACAAACTTATTTTTATTTTAGGCCTGACATAATCTTTACCATGGACTTCTACAACATCTTCCCTATATACATGTACAATATCCAGTTTGATCATGAATAGTTGGAATATAACTTAAATTATGTTACAGATAGAAAAATTATTACACAATACCTATAAATTGCATATATATATATATATATATATGTATTGATATTGCAGGAATGACATGTCCTTACTTATTGGTGACCACATGCTCTATGTTACATCCAGCATCATGGGTAGAGTCTTCCCACTTATGCAATTCGTGGACAATGTCTCCATTAAAGGGAAAAGAACTGGGACCACGCTCACAGAAATGTATGTATAAATAAGTACTTTATTATGATTACTTATTATTTCATACAAAATTGTTTATGATATGATAAAAAAAAAGCTTAGATGATCATATCATCAAAATCCAACATATTGCATTTATATAGACAAAAAAAGAAAAAAAAACACTAAAAGTGTATATACCATAAACACTCTACATTCAACAATACTATCCCATTAAAAACTCTGTGCTATCAGTCATTGCAAAATTTCCCATTTGTAATAACTAATGAATATTAGTGTATAATGTTTTTAGATAACTTTTCCTATTATCTCACAAATATAATAAGCTTTGATATAAACCCCCAAAAATGCTGAGTCAAACCAGCAACACTTATGTCACACGACAGAAACAATTCGGTCACCCTGACGAAAGCAGTTATGTCACCCTATCCATCACGTTCACGTTTCTTACGCATTTTAGTTCAAGTTTCAGACTTTTTGAAATCAGCTACTAAGCACAAGTAAAGAAAGCAGAATATCCCATAACGTTAAAAAACATCTCTGGATTATCTGTGTAAATATTATATTTAGATGATATAATAATTTTTAATTTTAAAATGTCATATAACATATACCAAATGGCTTCTAAGAGACTATACCAAAATATTTGCCCTTCGGTATGTCACTCACGAAGCCATGTGATATACTCGTAATATTTTTTAAAAGATGATAAAATAAATCTAGTACAAATTAAAAACAGAAGAAGCAGAAAAAACAATTAGGTAAATGTCTAAAAATCACATCAAACAAATTGCATTCTTTAACAAAATGACTACCTTTCCAATAGTTTACATCTTGGAATTTCATAATTCAGATACATATAAAGAACTCTATACCCCTGCAACTAATTTATTTCCTGTGGAACATCAGATATTTGGACGCCAAATATTTGGATCTATCAATATTCAATCATTCATAAATTGGACAAACTTTTACATTATTCTGTTTAGATCAGCTGGAGATTCAGATATATAGATATTTCACACATCTAAGAATGCAACAATAGTAATACTACAGAGTATTTTAATGTAGATCAATACAAGAAATGTGATACTGATCTCAAGGGTCGCTTCATGGTTTGTTATTATGAATTATTGTATGTTTTGGACCTTCGTTTTCAATTTCAAATTTGCTATAAACATAAGGTCATTGAATCTGCAGAAATGTCAAAGATTGTTATAACTTTCTTCGTAATAGAGTAAAGAGCATTTGATAAAACTTTGAACTTCAATGTTATAAATACAAACACCTAACATTTTAAAATAATATGTCATGTATCATAATACGTATCACATCATGAACAAAATACTGAGATTTGAGGCATATCACAGAGTAAATATAACTCTGCCACCCTAATATCCACAGAAATTGACTATGACTAAATGAGGCTCCATTGTATATATCTCATACTGTAACATATATTTCATGCAGACATAAAGTAAAAGCTTTGTTTCATTACAGCACTGAGGTCCATGGAAATGAAGACTTCGAATAAAACAGAAAGAAAGAAAAACCTGCTGCAGCTTCGTAGATTTAGTTGTTGTGATAGAATTATTTAGAATGTTGAATGTATAAAATAAGCACCAAAAGACATTATAACAAACACTCTCAAAAAAATGAGATACTCCATATCCGTCCATATATTCTCTCATTTAAAAGCAACTGAACCTATTTGTTTGAATGGAATGCAACAGTGACTATTATCAATCAGATCATTTCATGAAAAACATCATTTTTCATTTTAGATTAATTTTCTATAATATCTTCTCTGTTTTCAAAGTTAACAAAAACATGTATGTTGTAATTCTCCCCAGCAAAATTATGTTAAAATTCACTGATGATTGTCCTAAAGAAAATATATTTGGGGATTTAAAAAAAAAATGATGTTGATAGTTTTAAACATGTTAAAGTATGTTATTGACAATGTTTATTATTATGATGTCACAAACTATTTGCATTTTCCATTCTCAATAGATGAAGTACATATATTTGCTAAATTTTAAAATAACATGTTAAACAAATATAACTTGCAGACCTAACCCACAGTATTAAAAAATATTCCATTCATATAACCATTATACACATTTTAACACTATAATAGACTAGAGAAAAAATAGGTGGCCCAATCACTATTGCTAAAAATATCTAGATAACATGTACCTTTCTTTGTAGAAGTCTTGGGCATTATAAATCTATGTCATTTTCCTGAAGTCAAAAACACATAACACAACATATTAAAATATTCAGTACTTTCAAGTTTCATGATATCCCCCAATTTCTTCAAACTAAAAATTTTAAAACCATTAAAATTCAAATTTGATTTAAAGACAACAGAATTCTTAACATTAACAACTCTTAATACTTGGAGTATTGGTTATTGGGAGTAGCATAAAACTGATACATTTTACTCTTAGCTAAATATAACATACGTTTTAATCCCAAGCATTACTTTGCAGTTCTTCACAAGCGTTTTTAGATATTTAGAGTTTTTGTTTTACATATGTAGATTTAGTTGTGTAAAACTTAGCCCCCTAAGTAACAATTTGTTCCAATACAGAAGCCTAAAATTGGTTTTTATGCGCCCGGATCGAAAGATCCGAGGCGTATATTGTTTTTGTCCTGTCTGTCTGTCTGTCTGTCTGTTTGTCTGTTTCTCTGTTTGTCTGTTTGCCTGCAAACTTTAACCTTCGCCATAACTTTTGAACCATGAATGATAGAGACTTCATATTTGGTATGCTTAATCAACAAATGAAGCTCTTTCAAATGACACCAAGGTCAATGACCTTGTGACCTTGACTGTGACCTATATGCTAAAAATAGAGGTTTTATTGCAAACTTTAACCTTTTCCATAACTTTTAAACCATAAAAGATAGAGACTTAATATTTGGCATGCATACTCCACTAATAAAGCTCTTTCAAATGACACCAAGATTAATGACCTTGTGACCTTGACTGTGTCTTATATGCTAAAAATAGCTTTTTTGAACCTTCACTATAACTTTTGAACCAAAGAAAATAGAGACTTCATATTTGGTATGCATACATCACTAATCAAAATCTTTCAAATGACACCAAGATCAATGACCTTGTGACCTTGACTGTGTCATATGCTAAATATAGCTTTTTTGAACCTTCACAATAACTTTTGAACCATGAAAGATAGAGACTTAATATATGGTAAGCATACATCACTAATCAAGATCTTTCAAATGACACCAAGAACAATGACCTTGTGACCTTGACTGTGTCATATGCTAAAAATAGCTTTTTTGAACCTTCACTATAACTTTTGAACCATGAAAGATAGAGACTTAATATATGGTATGCATACATCACTAATCAAGATCTTACAAATGACACCAAGAACAATGACCTTGTGACCTTCACTGTGACCTTTATGCTATTTTTTTTTAAATTTGTTGCCGCCGGGCGCATAGTGTTTCACAAACACATCTTGTTTCTATCTTTTTTTTTCCTTTTTATTTTTTTTCTTTTTTTTAGATATTAGGAACCCTTATCCTGCAAATGCAGACATGTTATGATTACCATTAGATGAGAATACCAGATTGAAATGAAGCTGCGGCACATACCATTTTGACAAATGTTCAACCATTGAACATTCATTAGTAGTTTAAATTAAAAGAACACAAATTGCTAATTTGTTCAACCCATAAAGTAGTACGTATTCTGAAATTGTTGTTAAACTTAGTGTTAGTATAATTAAAAAAGAGCATTGCTGGACATTTAAGAAGGGATATCAAAAAAAGATTCATGTAATAATGCTGCAAAAGAAAAAAAGCATTTGAAATGTTTTTCAGCACATACCTCTTAAACATTTAGAAATCTCTAACTTTTCAATGTAGATTTAGTTCAGAACTACTCAATTTAGATACAAAATACTTGAAACAAAATTGGGATTAACTTTTACAACTTTCATTTCTCTGAAAAAAAAATTAAGATTGCTTCTTTAGAGAAAGTTTTATGTTTTATTATCAATAATAATAACATAAAGCCCCCTTAAAATAATTATAAAATAGAGTAGGATATATTATGAACAGAATGCTTAAGATAAAATTGCCAGATCGGAGCATTGAATAAAATATAAAGTATAAAATAATTAAGCAGAAGAATATGAAAACAATTGTTAATTTGTTTTTCAAATCTCAAAAATCTCTTTCAAATATATATTTTACATTTTTAAAACTTGTATAAAGCCAAACAAAAAAAAAAGACAAAATCTTTAACTATATGTTTTCACCATTCTCATGCAACAAAATCATGTACATTCTTGCTATGTATAATGATATCACAAAACATATCTTAAATGTGAATCCCTCCTGATAATCACTATGAGACAAAGAATTCTGCTCAATTGTAAGAACACTAAGCTGACTAAAGCTATTTACATGATTTCCATTTTATGTTCATGTATTTATAAACATTGAAAAGTTTGTACTTCATTTATTATTTTCCATTACCCACAAACAGGAGATATTTATACAGTATCTAAATATATCATTTGATGTCCTGAAATAAGAAAAAAATTGAAACTTATTTGAAATTTTATGACCATTCCATCAAAATGTTCATAGCATGGAAAAAGAATTATTCAAGACTTATTCTAACATGTAAAAAAAGTTGTATTTCATTTCAAAGAAGCAGATAATTTAACTTGATGCTAATTGTGATTAAAAAATGTACCAGTTATTTCAAATTTACTCTTATCTTTACAAGAAAAGGTGTATACATTTTGATTTTTTCATTGCTATTAAGAAACCTGCAATGAACTTTTCTGATCACATTTCCACCATCACGGAAAATGATCAATTATGGTTCAAACTTTTACATAAGTAAAAAACCACGCAACAAAATTTGTGCAGAAGATTTCTCGGAGATGGCTTGATCGATTTGCTTCAAATTTTCATGGTTGATGCGTTGTTATCTGAAGTTAATTCCGGCAAATCTTTTTTTTGAAATCCACTTCCGGTCTGGAGTTATCGTCCTTTGATCGAAATTTAGACGACCTCATTGTCTGTGATGGAACTCAAAAACGGCTCAAGCTAGAAAGCTGAAAATTTTAGTGATGAAAGAAGACATGTTGCTATATTGCACCTGGGTCAGAATATTTTCCGGAAGTGCCTAGTATGGAAGCTCGGTAGGGGTCAAAATTTAGGACACGTTTTATGAGTGATTTTTTGAGACATTTTGTATCATATCTTTTAAAATATAAATATTTTGATAAAACATACTGAACAACATTTGTGCAAAATATCAAGATCTTTAATATGATATCAAGAAAAATGTGCTGACCATTAAATTAAGGGCTGAGAGGGGCCAACAGTTTTTATTCAATAACTCTTTATCACTCAATATTTTGCTATACATTACTGAAGGAAAGATGTTTATCTGAACCATCTACCACTATTAATTATGGTTTTTATGTCGTATGGTACATAATTAGGGGCCACAAGGGGCCAGAGGGCTAAATCTTGATGCTTTATATCTCGAAAGGGAGAAATATTTTGATAAGCAATATTGAACAAAAGTTGTTCAAAATAATGTTCTGAACAGTATGTCTTTGCTAATAGCTCAAAAACGAAAAAGAATTTCTGAACAGTTGTTGAACACAAAATGTTCAAAATCTTAAGATCTCTAAGATGAGATCCCGAAAAAGGGGCTGGGCACTCTAATTAGGGGCCAAAAGGGGCCAAAAATCTTCAATCGATAACTCTTTATCAGTTAATATTTTGTAGTACATTACTGAAGCAAAGATGTCTCGTCCGATTTGCTTCAAATTTCTATGATAGATGTGATGACATCTGAAGTTAGTTCCTGCTAATTATTTTAGGGATATTCACTTCCGGTCTGAAGTTATCGCCCTTTAATCAAAATTTAGAGGACCTTCTTGTCCGTGCGTAAACTCAAAAACGGTTCAAGCTAGAACGCTGAAATTTTCAGGGATGATAGAGGACATATTGCCATGTTCCACAATTATCTTGATATTCTCCGGAAGTGCCTAGTATGGAAGCTCGGTAAGGGTCAAAATATAGGACACGAATCATGAGTGATTTTTTGACACATTTTGCATCATATCTTTCAAAATATGATTATTTTGTTGAAACATACTGAACATCATTTGTGCAAAATCACAAGATCTTTCATATGATACCAAGAAAAAATAGCTGACTCATCACATTAAAGGCCAAAAGGGGCTTAAAGTCTTTTTTCGATAACTCAATAACAGTCAATATTTTGTTATACATTACTGAAGGAAAAATGATTATCTCAACAATTTACAACTGTATATTATGATTTTAATGTTGTAGATTACTAAATTAGGGGCCACAAGGGGCCAGAATGCTCAATCTGTAACGCTTTATATCTCAAAAGTGAGAAATATTTTGGCAAGTAATAATGAACAAAAGATGTTCAAAATCATGTTTTAAACAATGCGCAACATTTCATTTTCCGATAAACGTCCCCATTAGGGAGTTGAAGGGTTTGCCCCTAAATATTTCATATGCAAATATCTCGAAAAAAAAAAGAATCTCTAAATAGTTGTAGAACAAAAAATGTTCTAAATTTTAAGAGCTTCAAAATGAAATCATGGAAAAGGGGCTGGGCACTCAAATTAGGGACCAAAAGGGGCTAAAAGTCTTTTTTTCTATATCTCTTTAACAGTTAATATTTTGTTATACATTACTGAAGCAAAAATGTTTATCTAAAAATTCTACAACTGCATATTATAATTTCGATGTCGTATATTACATAACTAGGGGTCACAAGGCGCCAAAATGCTCAATCTTTGACGCTTTATATCTAGAAAGTGAGAAATATGTTGATAAGTAATATTGAACAAAAGATGTTCAAAATAATGTTCTGAACAATATGCCACCTTTCATTTTTTCGCTAAATGTCCCAATTAAGGAGTTGAAGGGCTGGTCCCTTAAAATTTCTTTTGTGAATAACTCGAGAATGAAAAAGAATCTCTCAATATTTGTTGAACAAAAAGTGTTCAAAATCTAAGAAGCTTTAAGATGAAATCAAGAAAAAGGGACTGGGCGCTCAAATTAGGGGCCAAGAGGGGCCAAAAGTCGATTTTTACAAGTCTTTATTGTTCAATGTCTATTTACAGATAATGGAAGAACATTATTTTAGAATATAAATCTCAATCAAAATCTGATCCCATCTCATCAAGAATCGAACGGAAGACCCACTCGTTGCTCGCAACGAGATCGTATCTAGTTATTATTATTATTCTTCCAACCGATTTTGTGCACGCGATTTCTCGGGAACGGCTCGGCCGATTTACATGAAATTTTCATATGTAATAGCTTATCAATCGATCTTGATAGGTTTTTGATCGTTTTTATGACGTCACTTCCGGTCGTGAGAAATGGGCAATTTTCTGATTTTAAAATGCAATTTTGTCTTGATTTAATAGCAAAAACTGCTTAAGATATGAGCTGAAGATTAATTGGAGATGATAGTTCATGACTTATAGCGTTGCAGAATCGCCTTTTCGTGCGTCGTCAGTACTTCCGGTCGAAACCGGAAGCGAATTTAAGAAACGTATTTTTTCAACTTTTCATTTTTAATATTTTTATTTTATAATTGAATAGAGACCCTTTTGCAGAAGCCATATATGTAATTTGTTTGAAAATCGAAAAAGCCAATCTCTAGATATTAGCGTTTGAAACCGCGAAGCGGCGATCCCGATGGCCGAATGGTTAGCGCGTTGGATTGTCACGCGGGCGACCCGGGTTCGATTCCCCTTGTGACCAAAAAAATTTATCACTTTTTCTGCTCGATTTTTCGATTTTTATCGATTTTAGACCATTTGCAACAACCTATTTTCAACTTTTAAGTATATCTTACGTAATAAGGGGTCACAAAGGGCCAGAATGCTAAATCTTTGACGCTTTATATCTTAAAAAGGGGGAATATTTTGATAAGCAATATTGAACAAAAGTTGGTCAGAATAATGTTCTTAACAATATGCATACTTTGAATTTTTGAAAAATGGCCCCATTTAGGACTTGTAGGGGAGGCCCCTAAATATTTATATGTAGCATATCTCCACAACAAATAGAAATCTCTGAATAAGTGTTGAACAAAAAAGCTTCAAAATCACAAGACCTTTCATTTGGTGACGCGTCTAGTGTGTTGGTGTTAGTGTCTGTGTGCTTGTCTCCTCTCACTTTAAGCCATCGCTGCTGGCTAGCAGCAATGCGAAAAGGGAAGAATTTTTATGTCTTCCCCTGCCAGTACATAGCCTCTCCACAACAAGTCCTATGCGATGCCTCCACGTGGCAGCAGATGGATACTGGGCACCTTAAGGTCCCAGGCTAAGTTCGCAAGGGCGCAATAACTTTAACATACACCTCTAACAAATAACTCTAACAAACTTCCAACAAATAACTCTAACAAAAACCTCAAACAAATAACTCTAACAAGCCTCTAACAATTAACTCTAACAAACCTTTCAAAAATAACTCTAACAAACCTTTCAAAAATAACTCTAACAAACTTCCAACAAATAACCCTAACACAGTCTCCAACAAATAACTCTAACAAACTTCCCACAAATAACTCTAACAATCTTCCAACAAATAACTCTTAACAAACTTCCAACGAATAACTCTTAACAAACTATAACAACTAACTCTAACAAACTTCTAACAAATAACTCTAACAATTTACTATAAAAAATAATTCTTACAAACCTCTCATAAATAAATCTAACAAATTCCAACAAATAACCCTAACACTGTCTCTAACAAATAACTCTAATAAACTTCCAACAAATAACTCTTGTAAACTTCCAACAAAAAACTAAAAAACTTCCAACAATTATCTCTAACATTAACCTCTTACAAATAACTCTAACAAACTCCAACAAATAACTCTAACAAACTCCAACAAATAACTCTAACAAACCTCTAACAACTAACTCTAACAAACTTCCAACAGATAACTCTTATAAATTCCAACAAATTACTTTAACAAACTTCCAACAAATCACTTTAACATTAACCTCTAACAAATAACTCTAACAAACCTCTAACAGAAAACTCTAACAAACTTTCAACAAATAACTCTAACAAACTTTCAACAAAAAACTCTCACAAACTTCAACATGTAACTCTAACAAACCTCTAACAACTAACTCTGACAAACCTCCAATAAATAACTCTCACAATTAACTGTAACAAATAATTATAACAAACCTCTCATGAATAAATCTAACAAAATGCCAACAAATAACCCTAACACTCTCTCTTACAAATAACTCTAATAGACTTCCAACAAATAACTCTAACAAACCTCTAACAACTAACTCTAACAAACTTCCAACAGATAACTCTTATAAATTCCAACAAATTACTTTAACAAACTTCCAACAAATAACTTTAACATTAACCTCTAACAAATAACTCTAACAAACCTCTAACAGAAAACTCTAACAAACTTTCAACAAATAACTCTAACAAACTTTCAACAAAAAACTCTAACAAACTTCAACAAGTAACTCTAACAAACCTCTAACAACTAACTCTGACAAACCTCCAATAAATAACTCTCACAATTAACTGTAACAAATAATTATAACAAACCTCTCATGAATAAATCTAACAAAATGCCAACAAATAACCCTAACACTGTCTCTTACAAATAACTCTAATAGACTTCCAACAAATAACTCTAACAAACCTCTAACAACTAACTCTAACAAACTTCCAACAGATAACTCTTATAAATTCCAACAAATTACTTTAACAAACTTCCAACAAATAACTTTAACATTAACCTCTAACAAATAACTCTAACAAACCTCTAACAGAAAACTCTAACAAACTTTCAACAAATAACTCTAACAAACTTTCAACAAAAAACTCTAACAAACTTCAACAAGTAACTCTAACAAACCTCTAACAACTAACTCTGACAAACCTCCAATAAATAACTCTCACAATTAACTGTAACAAATAATTATAACAAACCTCTCATGAATAAATCTAACAAAATGCCAACAAATAACCCTAACACTGTCTCTTACAAATAACTCTAATAGACTTCCAACAAATAACTCTAACAAACCTCTAACAACTAACTCTAACAAACTTCCAACAGATAACTCTTATAAATTCCAACAAATTACTTTAACAAACTTCCAACAAATAACTTTAACATTAACCTCTAACAAATAACTCTAACAAACCTCTAACAGAAAACTCTAACAAACTTCCAACAAATAACTCTAACAATCTTCCAACAAATAACGCCAACAAACTTTCCACAAATTAACCTTGCAAAACTCCAACAAATAACCCTAACAAACCTCTAACAACTAACTCTTACAAACTTCCAAAAAATAACCCTAACAAATAACTCTAACACATAACTCTTAAAAACTTCCAACAAATAAACCTAACAAACCTCTTACAATAACACTAACAAACATCCTTCAAATAACCCTAACAAACTTCCAACAAATAACTCTTACAATCGTCCAACAAATAACTCTAACAAACTTCCAACAAAAAAACTTTAACAACCCTCCAACAAATAACTCTAACATAAACCTCTAACAAATAACTGTAACAAACTCCAACAAATAACTCTAACAAACTTCAAACAAATAACTTTAACAACCCTCCAACAAATAACCCTTACAAAACTCCAACAAATAACTCCAACTAAGAGTGCAACGATAAACCGTTTGTCGGTATACCGCGGTTTATTTTTCCTCGGTTCGGTTCACGATACGTGAAACTGATACCACGGTTCGGTTCATTCGGTCCGTAATTATCCGATTCGTTCGTTTTGGTTCGTCTTTTACAATTTCAAAATGGCTTCCGCACAAAACATGAGATCAATGAAACTGCAGAAACGGCAAATAAACTTGTTCCCAGTCTCATATTTAACGGGCCGAGGGATGTTATCACTTTCCTAGTGTAAGCGTAATGAGCATTTGATAAAACTTTTGAGTTTTAAGCATATGATGACAAACGTCTGACTTTTTAACCCAATATGTCATGTATCATGATACGTATCGTACCGTGAACTGAATACCGTGATACATATCGTATCGTGGGGTAGGCATATCGTTGCACCCCTAACTCCAACAAACTCTAATTACTAACTCTAACAAACTTCCAAAGAATAACCCTAACAAATAACTCTAACAACTAACTCTTACAAACTTCCAAAAAATAACCCTTACAAATAACTCTTCCAAATAACACTAACAAACTTCCAACAAATAACTCTAACAAACGCCCAACAAATAACTTTAACATAAACCTATAATAAATAAATCTAACAAACTTTCAACAAATAACTCTAAACACCCTCCAACAAATAACTCTAACAAAAACCTCAAACAGATAACTCTAACAAACCTCTAACAATTAACTCTAACAAACCTTTCAAAAATAACTCTAACAAACCTTTCAAAAATAACTCTAACAAACTTCCAACAAATAACCCTAACACAGTCTCCAACAAATAACTCTAACAAACTTCCCACAAATAACTTTAACAATCTTCCAATATATAACTCTAACAAACTTCCAATGAATAACTCTTAACAAACTATAACAACTAACTCTAACAAACCTCTAACAAATAACTCTCACAATTAACTCTAACAAATAATTCTTACAAACCTCTCATAAATAAATCTAACAAATTCCAACAAATAAACCTAACACTCTGTAACAAATAACTCTAATAAACTTCCAACAAATAACTCTTGTAAACTTCCAACAAAAAACTAAAAAACTTCCAACAAATATCTCTAACATTTACCTCTCAAAAATAACTCTTACAAACTCCAACAAATAACTCTAACAAACCTCTAACAACTAACTCTAACAAACTTCCAACAGATAACTCTTACAAATTCCAACAAATTACTTTAACAAACTTCCATCAAATAACTTTAACATTAACCTCTAACAAATAACTCTAACAAACCTCTAACAGAAAACTCTAACAAACTTCCAACAAATAACACAAACAAACTTCCAACAAATAACGCTAACAAACTTTCCACAAATAAACCTTACAAAACTCCAACAAATAACCCTAACAAACCTCTGACAACTAACTCTTACAAACTTCAAAAAAATAACGCTAACAAATAACTCTAACACATAATAACATAATCCACAAATAAACCTTACAAAACTCCAACAAATAACCCTAACAAACCTCTAACAACTAACTCTTACAAACTTCCAAAAAATAACCCTAACAAATAACTCTAACACTTAACTCTAAAAAACTTCCAACAAATAAACCTAACAAACCTCTTACAAATAACACTAACAAACTTCCTTCAAATAACCCTAACAAAACTTCCAACAAATAACTCTTACAATCGTCCAACAAATAACTCTAACATTAAACTCTAACAAATAACTCTAACAAACTTCCAACAAAAAAACTTTAACAACCCTCCAACAAATAACTCTTAACATCAACCTCTAACAAATAACTGTAACAAACTCCAACAAATAACTCTAACAAACCTTTAACAACTAACTCTCACAAACTTCCAACAAATAACTCTAACAAACCTCTAACAAGTAACTCTAACAAAATTCCAACAAATAACCCTAACGCAGTCTCCAACAAATAACCTTAAAGTAATATACGCCGTATGGATGCCGATTTGTATGTGAAACAAAATGATTAAATGATTTGAAACACATAAAGTGTAATGAAAAAATAATATTTCCACAAAATTTAACTATAAAACTCGTTGTAATAACAGAACAATAAAGCAATATCTGCAATCAAGAATTCAGTCTTTTCATGAATATTGATAAAGGAAGTGCGTAAACAGTAGGTCTAAATATAGACACGTATGT
>PRKT01000205.1:74838-104838 GCA_003671525.1 Saccostrea glomerata
GTTAAGGGAGGCTTATCTTAGGGGGGTATTACTAGAGAGCATTGACTCACAGACTTGTTGTTTGTCCAGCCCTGTTTTTAAAAATATCAAGCAAGTTTGTAGTTTACTTGCATAAAATTTTCCCGAATACCCTGTTTTACGTACATATATACATGAACGTATAGTTTTAACAAAAACAATACATAATTATGAGTAAGTGCAACACTTTTTTTACGAATATTAGAAACGTTGACTTGATAATGAAATCATTCAAATTTGAATTAACCTACATCTTTTTCAACATGATATTGTCGTTTCTCTACGTTTTTTTTTCCTTTCCAATTGTGTATGTATTTTTTTTTATTGCTGTGTAAGGAGGAAACAATAAAATTGTATTTTTACGAATTTGAATTTAAACAGGAAAGAAGATTAAATGTAAATTAAAACAAAGCTTTATTCTATGAACAAAACCTCTTTTCTCTTCAGTTGTATGAGTATGAATTAACTTAAATTTTTTGTAATTTTACCCATTCCTTCCGTCGATTTTTGCACACACTTTTATCAAATATTTACATAAAAAAATTCATTTGTAGAATTTGATAAATTCTGAATCATAGGTCCCATCTGACACAATATTGGGGGAAAACCACATCATCAACCAAGTGGTTCAAGTGGGCTTATTTAGTGTCAAAAGACCTTCTTAATTTGTCTCGCATCCCAAGTTTCGTCTAATAAATCGAACGACTCGGACATATTTAAACTAGGAAAAATTTTCTTATTTGCGAAATATATTAGAATGGAATTAAAAAAAATTATTATCTTATCATTTATTGTCATACCATCCAAACCTTACGTGGTATCATATATAGATGGATCATAGTCTTTTATCCAAGAATCAGTCTGGATTCCAACCTGGGGACTCCACTGTAAATCAGCTTCTAGAAATATACAATACTATTATAAGCAATTTAAATCAAGGCAGAGATGTAAGATTTGTTTTCTGTGATATATCAAAAGCATTCGATAAGGTCTGGCATAAGGGGTTATTATATAAGCTTAAGCAGAATGGTGTTGTAGGAAATATATTGGAGTGGATTGAAAACTATCTTGCTGGTCGTGAACAAAAAGTTGTATTAGAAGGGTACTCCTCAGTTAGAGAAAGTATAAATGCAGGCGTTCCACAAGGTTCGGTATTAGGACCATTCCTCTTTTTGATATATATCAATGACATAACTGAAGATCTAGAAAATCAAATTAGGTTATTTGCAGATGATACTTCTTTGTTTGTAATTGTAGACTCTGATATACAAGCCCGTGCCGTCTCTTTGATTAATGACTTGGAAAAGAATTAAACGATGGTCCAGACAATGGATGGTAGACCTTAACCCTAGCAAAACTGTAAATGCTAATTTTACCCGGTCAAATAAAGCTCATCCACAAATCTCATTTGGTTATGTAAATAGTTACATAGAACAACAGCAAAGTCACTGCCACTTTGGACTTATACTACAATCCAATGGCGGTTGGTCTGAGCACATATCCAAAATATATAATAAATCATGTCAACGTTTAAATGTTCTTCGCAACCTTATATACAAATTAAACAGAGATTCCCTTATTAGGATTTATATTGCTTTTATAAGGCCTATTTTAGAATATGGAAATGTAGTGTGGGATAATTGCACACAGGAACAGAGTAATCTATTAGAGAGTGTACAAATAGAGGCTGGACGTATCATTACTGGGTTAGGATGACAAACGCTTAGTGAAAGAAGAACTAAACATAAGCTTACAATTATGTACAAAATACTTAATGATTATACACCTGAATATTTGCAAGAAATGGTCAATCAATGTCTACCTGTTTCACATAGTCATAACTTACGCAATAATTTGTATCACTTACCAATCACTAAAACAGTTGCATATTACCAATAGCTTTTTACCATCTACAATTAAATTATGGAATGATTTGCCAGAAAGTTAAAATCTGTAACAAGTGTAGCAAAGTTTAAGCAGTGTATACAAAATAAAAATTTTGAAGATAAAACAAAATCCAAATTATACAATTATGGACAAAGAAAATTAAATATACTCCACTGTCAGTTGAGAAACTTCTCTAGTAATCTTAATGCAGATTTGTTTAATCATAACATAGCTGATTCACCCAAATGCTTAAAATGTGGTTATTGTTTTGAAGACTCTGTTCATTTTTTCTTTCAATGCCCATGTTATAATTTTGCCAAGAACTCTTTAATTACATATATGAGTGACCATGACATACCAAGAGATGTCAGTATTGTATTATCAGGTTATGATTGTCTATCTCTTAGAGAAAATATGTTATTTTTGACCAAGTAAATAATTTTATAAAAAACACTACAAAGAATTTAGAATTAGAAAATATACTAAATAATTTGCAGCATGTATTTCAATCTTGACCTTTAGGATGAAAGTATATATAAACATACAATTATGGGTCTGAGCTTTCCCCTCCATATTTATTACTTAATTTTTGTTTGCTTGTTTTTTCCATTATTATTTTTTTTTCTTCTTTTTTAATCTATTTTATTGTTTTCTTTACGCATTTTCCCCCAAATTTTCTTCAATTATGTATTCTTTATAATTTTCTCAATATTAATTTATAATACATGTTTTGTGGAACTTAAAATATTTACAGTAATTTATTTAATTGTACCTTGATCTCAAATGGAGAGAACTAATATAGGCCCTTGGCCTTCTGTTCAATCCATATTCACATTGTACATTTTGTATATTATGAATAAAATACTTCTTAAACTTACGTGGTATCAGAGCAGAAATCGTCAAAAAACGCAATGTGCGACAAAGTGCGTGATTGTGGGGTAAAGGAATGTGCGTTAAAATGCGTGATTGTGGGGCAACGGTATATGCGTTAAAATGCGTGACTGTGGGGAAGGGGTTAAATTAAAGTCTTGTCTGGAGCATATCTTCTCTCCCCTTGGTCCATTGTGGTTCATGCTAATTACTCACAGAGTGCAGGCTGGTCAACGGATGTGCAGTGACATTGAACAAAAATTCTAGGTCAAGGTTAAAAAATACACGTACTCTCTGTGTCAAGTCTTGTCTGGAGCATTTAACTATTAAAAATTACTGACTGAACAATGAAATCTTCATGCTGCAACTATGAAATCAAGTCCCCATAAACCGGTCTATTTTCCAAAGTAAACCATGAAAATTTGATTTTACAGTATTTTTTTATGAAAGGTGTTGTCATGATTACTAGAAATGAAAACTTCTCTGAAATTTCCTTAAAAGTTACTTTTTTTTTTTTACAGTTTTGATTAATTGCCTTTAAAATGTGAAAACTTATGTTTCTCATCTCTTCCTCTGTTAAAAATACAAACAAGTAGAGCTACAGTCTTGTCAGAGACTTCTGGTTTTTAATTAAATAAGTGTGTTTCTTTTTTTTTTTTATTTAGGCCTATTTTTTCATAAGGGTGTGGGGTATTTTCAACATCGGGCTCGTGTTTTGATATTTTATTTGTCGGGCTCGACATTCCTGGCTGCATGTAAATAAAAATTCAGGAAATACTTCCTCTTCCCTGTCGAAGCCAATTTATATCTCTTCTTCTTCGTGCTTGCGGTATGACGTCCACGACAAGACCCAGCAGGCCTCCTCCCCCTGTTCCAAAGCCAGGTAATCGTTACAGTCCTTTTCTCTGAGGTGGGGAGTTGTGTATTTTTTTTCTGTGCATTTATCGATATATGCATACACCATGTACACTGTAGATGTCTACTTACAATATATTATGTCCTGTTTGACATACTTAATTAAACTTACGCTATTGTGCAGCATTGTCCCGGTGCATTATTAATGTGTTATCTTCATAATCGTGATACTAGTGATATGTAGTATTCAACTCAAGTATTCATTTTTTCTTGTTTTTTTTCTTTCTCACATAAGGTCATGTTAAGGTAGTGAGAGCCCTTTATCACTATGATGCTCAACAGGTAAGTAAATCAAAATAAATGTAATTTATTAAAAATGTTCTCCGTATCAAGTTTCATGATGCAAGATTTTTTCCTTAACCATTTATCATATTATGATCAACAGAATGCATCTTACAATACTTAACATAATGTTTTATGAAATGCACAAATGTCTAGTTTAGCCACAGGCACTTGTTTCTGTAAGATTTTTTTTAACCTGCTGCCAGCTGCTTTGTAATAATAACACAAGGTATCCAACTCCGAATTACTTGGCATACCTCTTTTCCAGAATTGCACTCTTACATTTAAACTTTCATAGCAAACAAAAATTTGGCAATCTGTTTATTACCATTGTCTCAATTCTACGATAATTTATCTATACAACCATATACACATACTTGTCTTTTATTCTTATCTTAGTCTGTAAACAGTGTCAAAACTCTGCTCTCTAACTGAAAAATGTATCTTATGTTCCTGGGATTTGATTGGCTAAATATTAAAAAAATAATGTCAGAAAAATATTGTTAAGTTTTTAATAGAAAATTAAACATAAACAAGTTCTTTTTATTCACTGCAAGATTTAAACACTGCAATTGAACTTTTAATCTCATTATTTTTTTAATTTCCCCTCTACTCTGGAAAACATTTTATTACAGAAACAAGTGTCTGTGAGTTAAGCCTATTTTTCTTTGAAGCCTATAATCATGGGTTTTGAAATTCTTGCAAAAGAAATTGACTTCAATTTGTGTACATTTTATACACATTTTATTTACAAATTTGTGTACCATTTCTTGGGTTAATGACTTGATTATACTAAGCAACAAAAATAAAAGCTAAAAAATAATTCTGTATAATTATATAAATTAATTTTGCTTGTATTCTTGCCTCTCATTGGTTGATTTCCAAAAAGGAACGCATAACATTTTGTATAATCTGGTTTGGTATGGGGACACACCCCCTTGACAACCAGCATAATCATCTGTATCCATCAATCCCCTCATTTCCAGTCCTTGGAATTCATGGAAAATTCCAGATTTAATGGATGTACCTTTAACTTCAAACAGTTGCTCGATCTTACCTCATGTACACAAGCATCATGGCTGCTAGATCTATGTATCAGTTTTTACCTCCCCTCGCTTTCAATCACTTCCGTTACTACGGTTGTATTATTGCGCGGTAAATTTGAACTCATAAAAACAACACAATTTTACATCCCCAGTTGAATAATTATTTTAAAATTAAATTATAAGGAATGACTCTAATTCTTGGCCAAATTATCGAGTATAATATGGTTTGGGTCAGTTTACGCTTTTTTATAATCCGCTTCGCGGATTATAAAGCGTAAACTGACCCAAACCATATTATACTCGATAATTTGCCAAATTTGGCCAAGAATTAGAGTCATTCCTTAATTATTCTCCCTAAGAGAGACAAGAAGCCTTAGGATGTTTAATATTATCAGGTTTAATATTCAAAATAAAACCATGTATTTTTAGAGTGATGAGTTGACTTTTGAGGAAGGTGATACCTTGTATATTCTTGATATGAGTAACTCTGACTGGTGGAAAGCAAAGTGTGGAGACAAAACAGGACTTATTCCTAGTAATTACGGTGAGTCTCAAGAAAAGAAACTCAGAAATAAATACTTAAATGTGAGACCTTGTTTTAGATTTTACACTTCTTTCTAGGAGTTTCAATGTTAAATAAAAACAAGGGGCAAATTGTCTCTTTTCTTGGAAAATTTATGATAAAATACATCTTTTATTTTGGTGATACTTGCAAATATAAAGATAAAATAAGTGAATATAACATACAGTTATAGGTCTAAAAAAAATTGTAAAACAATTCTATAAACAGGAGAGGAGTGATCTGGTGGCTTGGATACTGTAAAAACACATATTTTATAACTTGGGGTCAAATTTTCAAGGTTTGAGGAAAAAATATTGGTTTGGGGTATTAAATTTCATGATCATAAAATCTTAAGTAGTAATCCATGAAAAATTTAACATTTTGTAGTGGTCATTAATTTTTAAGTCTCTCCATACCTCTAAAACAGCAAAAATTAAACGGCACATGAAAATTATTGATTACACAGTGGGCAATGTAGGTACACACAACAAGAGCCATATGCATTGATGAAAATGACTTGATTATCATGCAATACACAGTCAAATTTAGTGTAAAACGAAGGCTACAAAGTACATATATCTGTCAAATTATGACCATATAATTATGAAATGTACAATTATATTACTTTACTTAGGAAGAAGATTACTAAAGTATCAATAAAATTTACAAAATGCTGAGTTTAAGTGAGTGAGGTCATTGAAATCCCTGTAACAGTAACTTTTTCATTAGTAGTCTGTCCTGCCTGGTTATAATCTTGCAGAGAGTACTAGGAATTTCTTTGCGTGTAGCTCAGTTCAAAGCTCAGTTTCAAAGAAACTATCCACGATAATTTCATCAAACTTTGTATGCTGATAGATATTAATGAGAGCTATTCAACTGCATCAACATTTTTTGACCTTGACATTTCCTTTGACCTTGACCTCACTTTTCTTAAATTAGTGTTTATCTCAGTTTTAAAAAAGAAACCATTCAAGATGGTGTTATCAAACTTCACATGTTGTTACATACTGATGCAACTGCATCAACTTTTTTTTACCTTGACCTTCCCTTTGACCACACATTTCTTATATTAGTGTTTAGCTCATTTTAAGGAAACCATCAAAGATATTTTATCAAACTTCATATACTGATAAGAGCTATGCAACTGCATCAACATTTTTGACCTTGGCCTTTCCTTTGACCTTACTTTTCCTAAATAAGAATCAAACTTATTATGCTTATACATACTGATGTAAGCAATTCAACTACATCAAAATTTTTGACCTTTGACCTTTCATGTGACCTTTGACCTAACTTTTTTTTCAAATTGTGTTTATGTCAGTTTTATAGAAACCATTCATAATTTTTTAACTGTATATGCTGATACATCCTAATGAGAGCTTTTCAACTATATCAACATTCATTGACCTTGGCCTTTCCTTTGACCTTGACCTCACTTTTCCTTAATTAGTGTTAAACTTCATATGGCAATGATGACCTTGACCTTTCATTTGACCTTTGACCTCACTTTTTCTGAAATAAGTGTCAACTTCATATGCTGATACATACTGATGTAAGCAATTCAACTGCATCATTTTTCAAGATATTCTGATCAATTGTCATACAAATTTTCATGTTGCATTACATATATTCCCCTCAACGGAGCATTCATGTCCTATTGACATATTTCTAGTTTTTATTTTTGTTGGTCTTATGTTTTACTTCCAGCTTAAATATCATGAAATTTATTCTAGCTCCTTATGTAAAATATTTTATTTAGAAATACATATTGACATTTATATTGCGTATTTCCTTTTCATAATGTACCTATGGCATTCAAGTGGCCTTATTTTAAAATAACTATTTTAACTTTGAGAGGAAAAAAAGGAATTGGTTCACTTAAAATGAAGTACTCCTAGAAAGCCAAAATTAGGTCATGTCAGAAATTTTTGGAACTACAATATAAATGTATGACTATAATTTATTGTTGTGCCTGTAGTATATTGTGCGTACACCTGGCACACTAAAGTGTATATTTTAATAGAAGTCAACATTCAAGTGGTATTGATAATGCCTTATCATCATTCCACTTAAGTTTTGAAAGCATGATTCATTAACTAAATATATCGAGCTAGAAAAAAATATTAATTAAAGTTATACATCAATGTTATATTTGAGAATTAACCAATAAATCTTTATTAATGTGTATCACATTTTATAACCATTATTCTCTTTGTTTCAGTGGATAAGAATACAGAAGTTATTGACTACCCTTTACATGAAGCGGCCAAGCGTGGAAATATTACTTTTATGAGGGAATGCATATCAAATAATGTAAGTAGATGTAATAGAGTGAAGCACTTTAAAAATGTTCTTTGCATCTTAGTACCTCAATCAAAACTTTCAAGTGTCATGAAGAGCCAGTTTAATCTATTATTACTTCATATTTTATTTAGATTAGAAATTGAACTTTCAACTGGTTGAACTCGTTTTTTTTTTTATTTTGGAAATGTACACATGTGCATTATATTGAGGCTAATTTCATAACTTTCCTACAATTTAATGTTTTTTCTTTTCAATTTAATGGTAAACCACTTGGTAAGGACTGATTCCAACATTCAACATCTTTTTTGTCTAGGTTTCTGTGAATGCCCTAGATAAGGCTGGATCCACCCCTCTACACTGGGCAGCACATGGAGGACACATTGATTGTATGCAGATGTTGCTGAACTCCAAGTGTCAGGTCAATGTTCAGGTAAACCATTGAGGCTTTTAATTTCCTGGAGTATTTCCTAAATTAATTCAAATTGATCGTTAATATCAGTTTGATAAGTGATTTCTAATTACAGATGGACAGGGTTTATATGTATTTATATTTCATAGTCTGTTGTTTTCCTGTTTGATTGTAAGAGGCAGAGGTTGTTATATTATGAGCCAAGGTTATTAGGACCATGTCAAAGATGAAATGTGTGAGAGCCTTGTGACTAGAAGTAGAGACTCAAAGACATTGATTTATTACTAAAGAATATTGTTTTACATTTAAAAAAATTGTTGCTGTATAAAACTGTACTAAAAAAGTCTAACATTTAATTTTCAAGCAGTCAAAAAAATTTCAATGTTTGACTGCAGAATGAGATATTAGATCTGTCTATGAAATATTGGACCACATATGTAACAGAATTCGACATTGAAATGTAACGGCCAAATCTTGTTTGCATTAATTGTTGGTGTTTGACAGTAATAAAATTGATTGAATATAGCCTCAGTACTAGTAAGGAAATTTACATCACAGAAGCCAGCACAAAATACAGTGTACGTAACTTAAAGAATTGAGCTTCATATTTTAGTGACTTTGGCATGAACGATGCACTTATTCATGAACACTGTGAAAAAAGCATTTAAAATTACAATACACAGCTCGGACATATGTAGAGCTTATTCATGCATATGCCAACAATGCTATACTCAATGATTGCGCTCAAATTTTTTAAAATACAGTACAAAATATGTACGGATACAGCATACACATCTCAAAAAGTTCACATGTATACCAGCAGTTGTGTTGTTTCCAGTTTGATGGGAATAATTTTTATGCATATATGTCCACAGGTCATTTTACAGAAGATATTTGGAATAATTTTTTACAATTGCATATAACAATCAAGATTTTAAAGAAGGATAATTCCCAGTTAGTAATAATATTTTGCTATGTTTTATTTTTCACAGAATAAGTTAGGAGATACCCCATTACACTCTGCGGCCTGGAAGAATCACGCTGAGGCAGTCAAGCTGTTAATCGAGAAAGGTGAGTGTCAGTTAAATCATTTATAGTTAATTCTCGAATTATCGCCATTTGATTCATCGCCATTTTTGCAATACCGCCATGATTTCCCAAGAACGTTTTTCCTGCTATATAGAATTCTCTTTATAACGCCAAATTTGCATACCGCCATCTGCCACCCTGTTTTCACAACAAACGTCCATTTTTATGTGTCAATTATCTCGATATACCGCCACAGGTGCATGTGGTCAGTAAAGCGCAGCTAATTGGTTGACGCTATCCATGTTGTAAAGCATGCAAAGCCATACAAGATATATGCAATTAAATGATTAAATGATTAAAAAAACAATAATTTAACATGAACTGTTATAACAATTTTGTATTCTGTTTAATAAGAATCATTAAGTCACGGCTTCACCACCAAAGCGGTCATTGTTAAATTACGTCGATAACAATATTATTCTGATGATCTTGGATATAAACAATGCAAAGTTTGCTTAAAAAATGATTATACGGTATAAATTGTGAACTTTTCATTAACAATGATGCCATAAACAATGATTTATTCAAGAATTTATTTTACGTACTGTCGGCTTTATATTACGACGATCGACCCAGCATGTTTTCTTTCAATATCAGACGTGCAGATTTACATGCATACACATGTACTTGTCTTCATTTTATGACTGCACATTTTGTTTTAGCGAAATTGTACAGAAAAAAATTACTTGAAGTATTTTCAAATTTAGAAAAATGTTTTTATATACATAAACATGTGATAATAAGAACAGAAACGCTAAATGGTATTTCTAAGAACGGTAACGCTACTTCTTATTTCCTAAAAGATGGGAAATTCAATTCATCGCCATATTTTTTATACCGCCATGATTTCTAAATTTCAAAAGGTGGAATTTGCTTTTATGACCCAGTAATACATGTACTGAAGTTTGATAATTTGTATACATGTATTTCACCAAGGACTTCATGTCACTTTTATTTTTAAAAAAATGAACATTTACATCCCCTCCCCCTAAAAATTGATGATTCCCCAGATTAGTCCATGACAAAATGGACATGAATTTTATTCGTCATTTACCTGTTTATTGGAACTTCTTCTTTATATTAAGGTGCCAGGGTGGATATTAAGAACAATGAGAACAGACTACCTCTGGATCTCACCAAAGATCCTGAATGTGCAGCATTAATTAAACAAGCAGGTAAAGCACTGAGGATTTTAAAATTGTTTACCTTAATTAATTTTCTAAAACAAATTTAGAAATGAGGATGATTTTTAATTAGTGGTTCATTGAATACATGCATGTATTGTCAAAAAAATCTGACGTTTTCCTGGCTTTTTTACAATTTTGATATTTTACATGCCAGGAAAATATCAAAATCGTTAAAAAAAAAAAGCCAGGAAAAGGTAAGATTTTTTGGACTAATAAATGTAGTGATAAATTCACTTGTGTGACAGAATTATTTATATACTTCATTATTGTCATGTTTTGGTTATAAACTGCATCTCTCAAGAATGACATTCATTATACCCCCACCCCAAAGGAGAAGGGGTATACTGTTTTACCCTTGTGTGTCAAGCTGTTTGTATGTCTGTTAGTAGAAAAAAATTTGTGGCAGTTTTCTCAGTACCTTCTCATAGCTGCTTGAAATTTCAGCACATTCTTCACTGAAGCATGCCATATGGTGTGATTCATTTTTAGCTCACCTGAGCGGAAGGCTCAAGTGAGCTTTTCTGATCAAAATTTGTCCGTTGTCTGTAGTCGTTGTCGTTGTTGTCGTTAACTTTTCGCATTTTCATCTTCTTCTCAAGAACCACTGGGCCAATTTCAACCAAACTTGCCACAAAGTATCCTTGGGTGAAGGGGATTCAAGTTTGTTCAAATGAAGGGCCACGCCCTTTTCCAAGGGGAGATAATCATGAATTAGAGAAAAATTATTGGCATTTTTAAAAAATCTTCTTCTCAAGAACCACTGGGCCAGGAAAGATGATCTCATGTGGAATCATCCTCAGGTAATTTAGATTCAAGTTTGTTCAAGTCATGACCCCCGGGGGTATGGCGGGGCCAAAATGGCCAATCAAAGTTTTACATAGGAATATATAGGAAAATTCTTTAAAAATCTTCTTCTCAAGAACCACTGGGCCAGGAAAGATGATCTCATGTGGAATCATCCTCAGGTAATGTAGATTCAAGTTTGTTCAAGTCGTGACCCCCGGGGGTAAGGTGTGGCCAAAATGGCTGATCAAAGTTTTACATAGGAATATGTAGGAAAAATCTTAAAAAGTCTTCTTCTCAAGAAACATTGAATCTTGAAAAATGAAACTCATTATCCTCAGGTAGTGTAGATTCAAGTTTGTTCAAAGCATGACCCCAGGGTAAGGGTGTGGCCAAAATGGCCCACCAAAGTTTTACATAGAAATATATACATGTAGGGAAACCTTTTTAAATCTTTTTTTCAGGTACTTCAAAGCCATGATTAGGAATATTTATATGGAATTATCCTCAGGTAATGTAGATTCTAATTCGTTCAAATTATGATCCCTCTGGGGGTTAAAGTTCAAGCCCCCCGCCCCCACTCCCACTTAAGTTAACTTTTAGTTCTGATATGATATGTGTTTTTTTTGCTAGCTGATGTGCTCAGGTGAGCGCTGTGGCCCCTGGGCCTCTTGCTATACGAATCAGATGTCAACTTCCTATTTATTTGGCATCTCCCTGTTATTGAACTTATATATATATATTAACATGATAGTGTACATCAGAGCGGGGGCATTACTAGTGAGCATTGGCTCACAGATTTTTTGTTTGATATGGATTTTTTAAACAAAAATAAAACATTGATCTAAACGTTCACATTGTTGCTATTTCCAGCTGCTCCCAGGAATAGCTATACTAATGATTATGGGGATGACGAGGACTCGGATTAGAGAGACTTCATACTTTGATACAGTCTCATCATAATGGTGAAAAATTAGGTTGATTCCTAAAATTCCCAGCACGTTGTGCAGCCAGTGCTATGGGTACTCTTTGTAATACAGAGGCATTCTTTTTTGTATGTTGGTGTGCAGCATTCTTCTTTTCATGTTAGTACTGTTACATGGAACTTAAAATTTTATATTAGGTTTTTTTTTTAATAATTATGCATGAAAAATTCTTACAAGACAGATATATGTAATTTATTGTTTGTAGTCACATCTTGATTATATCTCATGCTGGATTAGTATTTCAAGGAAAAATTGTCATGTATGCAGTACAAACATATGTTTTCAAGAGCTCTAAAGATCTAGAGCAAACTGCATTTATTTTATGCAGTTTTAATGGTCATCTGTACTTTTTGTAGAGATCTTTGTAAAAGTATTTGTTGTGCATCTGTTGATATTATCATGTAATTTATGCAACCTAAACTAATCCAGTGTCTTCCAGTAATGTTCAAGAAAGTTATTTTAAAATCAAATGAATCTCAAATTATTCACAAAGTTTAAATCCAGCATTTCTTTAAATTATTAAATTTTTCAAGCATATCCAAAATAAAAATTATTTTGGCTTTTTTCAAATTGTAAATCTTGAGATATTTTCTTTTTAAATATATCTTGTTTTTACACACAGAATATTCTTTCTCCTGTATATAGGTCACCTAAAAAAAATTCTCTGATCAGGTTCCCCAGTAATTTTTGTACATACCAGAAAATTATTTAACTTACAAGCTTCCTGCACATGTCATTGTGTTTATTTTTTGCTCATCTCCATTCAATATTGTTAGTAATTGTTGATTGTATCACGTTATTTATTGAAAGGTTAGTTTATCTAGTTACAAATTTCCTGTTTTTGATTGGTGATTTTAGCTCACCTGAGCCAAAAAACTTTTCTTAAATCATCTATGTATCTTTATATAATGCCATATGTCTAAGTGTCTGATATAAACATATATCTCACAATTTATTTTTATTTTATCTTCTTTCTTTTTGGAAATTTTTTCAAAAACACTTTAACATTAAACGAAATTTGGTTGTAGAGAGGAAAAATAATAAGGATGAAAAAAACCAATTTATCCCACTGGGCACTTTCAACCCAATTTAAAATGCATCACTATATATCATAGTAGGAAACAAATTCCATATTGAGGAATTCAATGGTCGCTTCCTTTTGTCACGCAGGATATTTAATTAATATCAAGTAGTTTAATTGATTGTAAGATCCTCTTTCCTGCTGAGAATAATGTCCCTATATTATTTATTGATACTTCTAATAGGAAGTTATGTCTTCTATATCTATGTTTTCAATCATTAGGAGATGTTTCCTCATTTCAGGATTTTCAGTACCATTGTGAGATCCAATAAGTTTTCCAAGAAAATGATTGTGTAAAGTCTCTCAAGGAGAACAAAGCTCTTTTTCCTTAAACTGATTTTTTTTCTTGTTTATAAACTTCAGCTGCCTATGATGAGATGGGGACCAAATTAATGCATGTATTTTGTAAAATCTTTAAAAAAATTTAAGAACCAGTCATACTAATTTGGGTGCTCTTTACTTTTTCAGTTTTAAAGTCAAGATAATTTGAATTCTATCTATTCCAAACAATTTTTGAATTTGAGGATTTTGAACATTTTACAGACTTATATGTATTGAAAATACCTTAAATTCCAATGATGAATGTTTCTTATCTTTTTTTAAATTTACTTGTGTATTTAATTGTTATACTACATTATATTTTCCTTTTGTTATATTTCATTAAAAACAGTTTAAAGCTCTTTAAAAATTATGAGGAATTTTGTACCCTGTGATTAGGTGGTTTTTTTTCCTTCTTTAAAATGCAGATTTGGTATATATTCTATGCATTTCATTATGATCAAGATGTTTTTTTTTTGCAATTCAAAGTTTAAAATGTTGACTATCAAAGTTACACCATGGGCCTTCTTTACTTAATGACTCTGCAGGTTACATGCAATTTTTTTCCCCAATATTTGTTTAGTATTGTTTAGCATTTCTGTACATGTTATAAATTTTCATTTAAATCCTTGAACAAATTGCATCTAGTCTATAAAATGATACTCTTTATCATTGAAAGTAATGCCTATATGTTTAATGATAAAATACTGTTTATTGTCTTATCAAGTGAAATTCAATACACAATAAAAATAATAGAATTCAAGTGTAATAAGAATTTTTATTGGCTTGCAGTATCATTATAGAGTGCATGGTTAACCAACATATGGGTATAGAATGTTTGCAGAATATACATGCCTTAATTGGCAGACCAAGTTTAGGCCACATGGGATTTTAATTTTTTGTCAGTCATGAAACTTGACTGATAAGAAATCAATGAAAATGACACTTTAATAATATTCAACAAAAAAAGTGATAGAGATATGAACTTGGTGTACAGTTGTCTGTGAAAAATTTGTAAATTGAGTTAACTTTTCATAAGTAAACTATTATTTTGCCCTTCACTGATTGAAAATCATTAACCAGAAGTCTCTGTTGAGACTGAAGCTCTACTGGTTTGTACTCATAGCAAACGAAGAGAAAAGTACTTAAGCAGTTGTGAATTAAAACTTTACAACAGCAATGAATAGAATACATATGTAATGATCCTTGATAAGTCTCTTTATGTTCTTAGTGTAGTCTACTTACATGCCACATACATTATATTATAATCAGACTAAAACTGTATTTGGAGTAGCATTTTGAGAGTTAATTTAACAGAAATTTCTATTTTTAGGAACCAAGGCAATAATTTTCATCGAAGTCAAAAACCAATAAACAGAATTATATATCATAGGGCGAATTTGTTGCAAACTGGTTTAAATTTCAATCAGGTTTACCTCAGTAAAACAAATGAACAGTTTATACAAGATGGTGTCAAAAGATGCAGAACAATATACATGTATTAACCAAATTACACATCCAAATAAATTTGTTAAAATCTTTTTCTTAATATTAGAATCCAAGAAATTATAACGTATTTATATTCTTTGATTATCTTACTTATGGTTAAAATGCAGTATTTATATTTCTAATGCCTAAAAGATTAATCAAAATAAATAATTTTCACATTTAAACACATGGAAAGATATAAACACTCGGGTATAAATAATTACTCTTTAGATTTCCAATACTTAAGCTTTCTTTAAAGTATGTTCTCCAGTTTACCATACATGTTGAAGTTTGCCCAAATGATTCAAAACTTATTTTTGAAAAGGAAAATTTAACATATTCTGTTCATTATTATTGAACAAACACCATTCTTTCAATATGCAGCATTTATCTATTCTCTGAAGCCTTATATTTAGTACATCAATTATCAGAATGTGGCATTTTAGTCAAAAGAGTTGTTTGTCCCCGAAAATACTATTATTTATAACTTTTTTTCTTTATTAGAATAGTCACCATCTTTCATCATCCCCATATTGGAATATATACTTCCCGCTCTTTCGTAAACCGAAAAAACCACCATCGGAGGTGGTTTGGTTGGTTTAACGAACTATAGTTTCAGTTTTAGCCAAAACAAATGAAAAACCGGTTCTGGGTTTAAACTAGTTTAAAACCAATTTATGGAACAAATGAACGGTTTACAAAACTGGTTCAAAACTTAACCCAGTTTTTGAGAAACAAATTCGCCCTTAGTGTAGTCTACTTGTGTCCCAAATTATACTGAAATCAGACCAAAACTGTAGGAGGAGTAGCATTTTGAAAGATTTTTACAGAAATTTCTATTTTTAGTAACTATGGCAACACTGTTCATTGAAATCATAAACCGATATAAAGAATTGTGTATCTTAGTGTAGTCTACTTGTGTGTCAAGTTATATTTAAATCAGACCAAAACTATAAGAGGAGTAGTATTTTGAAAAATTGTTTACAGACAGACGGACGGACTGGTCTCTGACCAGTAGAGCTAAAAATGTTCTCAGATTTATATTGATTCTTGAATTTTTCTTCACTATGTAGTGTTATACTGTAAAGAAGAAGGTATGGTTTTAGCTTTATTGTGCCCTAAAAATTAAAATTAATGTTTTCAAAAAGTTCTGAAACTGACTTAAACATTAGCTGAGTTTATGACTGTGAAAGATCAGGAAAGAATTTGGCATGAAGGAGTTCCATTCTGGAAAAATGACATCATTAATTTGATGTATTTGTCTATTTCAAACAGAAAAAGCTTCAAAATGACCCATTTCATTGGGAATTTTCCTTTAGAAAATAGTGTCCACAGCCGTCGCCCACTTTAATTTTTGGATATGTTGTGTAAAATACAATGAAAAATCACATACTAGTAACTAAAAATCTTTGTGGGCTATGCCTGTGGTCAATGTTTTCTGAAAGAAAATTCCATTGAAAATTGTTGTCTCCTGCAACATTTTAAGGAGATACGGGAAAATGCACATGTTTATGACGTCACAATTAGCATTTAGAAATGCATGTGAGAAAAATGATTTGTATAATCTTTATGCATGGAATTTCCATAATTCAAAATACATAAGTTTGAATTTTTTACATCAGATTCATTTTCAAGAAAATCACAGAGCAAGATTTGTATTGAAACTGTACATTCTTCTTACTTATTTTTTTGGCCCAGGCTTTTCTAGGTTTAACAAAAAAAATACTGTTAACTGTTCAGTAAAGATGACTTACTTTTTAGCTCACCTGAGCCGAAGGCAGTGTGAGGACCAAAGATGCATTAACTAACAGCTAGATGATTTCATGCTGCAAAGTGTTCAAAATATCCTCTAAAAGTTTGAAAATGAATCCCTTCAAAAACACAATAACTGTGACATCCATTTTAATTGATTGAAAGTATGTTGTTTAATGTCCCATTCAAAAATTTTTCACTCATAAAGAAGCATCACAATATACAGGTCTCAAAAGACATATACTTGACTTCCAGGGCCATTGAGTAGCGAGGGTTCTTTATGGTGCCAATACCTACATGTACTGGGACAAGGGGTCCCTGTCCTTACATGTAGGTCTCATCAAAGGACCAGCAACTTCACTTCAAAGTGCCGAGGGTTTAAGGAAGGAACAATAGCTACCTTTTTTATTGACTTAGGTCATGATGATAAATAAGGCTCCAAAGCAAGGTTTGACAATAATGTTTAGAAAAATTAGCAATAAAATTCGGAAAGGTCACTATGACCTATTTCAGGTCTACACACTTTCAGGCCCCATGATGTACAATCTAATTAAAATTAGATGTTTGATCCCTTCGCATACTTGCAACACTAACATCTAACGACATCCCATAGAGAGTCATGTCACAGGTCAAATTCTATCAACCAATCAAATTGTCGCCTGCAAAATCATCTACAATATTTGTTGAAGCGAAAAAGTCTAGAGTTGTTCCAAGTTGACCTCTGACATGACCCTCTATAGAATGAAGTTAGATGTTAGAGAAGCGAGTTCTAGGAGGATCTGACATCTAATTTTAATTAGGTTTCATGATGCATAAACTGATCACAGGCATTAAAGTGTCCACTTTATGCACCAAAATTTAATTACCCTGATAAAGATGAATTCACCTGCAAAACTCAAAGCATCACCATGACCTACTTTCGAGTCATCACTTAATAAAGTCCTAAAATGCATTTACTGACAAGATTTGATGATCCTAGCCCTTTAGGCTTATAGTGGGCAAAATATCAATTTTTTATAAAAATTTTGTTCAACTATGAAGTGACTGAGAGACCATGTCCTTTGCCTCAAGGCGATTCCCAGCACATTTTTCAAACTACCGGTACACATTCTCATCCTTGTATGCAAGTTTGGAGATAATCTGCCCATTGGTTCTCGAAAATTTTTAGCAACCATAGAGGAGCTAAAAACACTTTTCAAGTACTTATTCTAACAATTTTTACACACTTATAAATAACAGACACAAGCCTTGGGGTTTGATATTTATTGTTATTTTACATTCTTGGCTGTCTGTAGCCTTGCACTGCTGTGATAGGTTGTGTAACCTGTAGACCTTGAAGATTTCCAAAGTCCTAAAAAACAAAACAAACCAGTACAATTGTTTCTGTTAGAGAATTCTATAAAATTTCTGGAAACATTTCATACACTTGATGATGATCAAATACTTACCAAGGCTTTCAACATTTCCTTAGTGTCAGGATCAACTTCAATAATGTCATGTTGATCAATGTAGGAGATCTACAATCAAAATTTAATACTTCAGTGCATAAAAAAATTGAATGTTTTTTCTTCTTTTTTTTCAACATATTGCTTTTGCAAGCTCTAATCAAACTGGATGGTATAAAAATTTCATGTCGTACTCGTATCTATATGCAGTATTTTTCCCAATTTCATTTTGAGAGAATACTAGAATACATATTTTATTGTTTAAAACTTCTTTGAAAACTGTCTGAAGGAAGTTCTACACACTTATGATTAATGAAAATGTGTTTTGTATTGTGTTCATGCATACTGAGTTTATCTTGCCCATTTTCAACATTGGAGAACCTGCCACATTTCGCCAGGAAAAATGTGCTCGGACAAACAGAAATCACTGTTGTCTACATATACTGTAAAAGTACTTTTTTCCGCGTGGTATTAATTTACTCTATGTACGCGGTCACAAATTTTCCGCGGAAATTTGTCCTATCGAAATTGATATAAGGCATATATAGAGAGTTTTAAGATATCCGTGCAATTTTCTACCAGCGGATTGATCAGAAATAGAGATTCCGCGGAATTATGACTCCGTGGAAAAAAGTACGTCTACAGTATTTTAAAATACAGGCAAATATTCAAATTTATTCATTTAATTTATCTTGGTCCAATACAAATGTTACAAATATTTTCTACTTCAAATTCTGTCATTCACTGTAGATTCCTCTTTATTTTAACATACATCAATGGGCAGATAACATACTGCACAAAACTATCAATGAATTCAATTGCTTCAGTGGGTATCTTTATGAGCATTCTTAATCAGCATTTAATAAATTTATCCTCTTATTATCAGATTTTAGTTTACCTCAGGGACGTAGTTATCTCTGCGCTCACGTTCCTCCTCCTGTAGTTTGATGGAGATACCCCTTACTGGACCTCTCTGGATGCGCTTCATCAAGTGTGTGACAAACCTACAATGAAAAGAACATTCAGTTAATAAGGTCAAACATTCTCAGGTGTGTTCGGTATGCATTTCTAATACACTTGCTATAGATGTCAAATGTAAGAAGTGGTAATAATCAGGATTTTTTTTTTATCTCGACTTTTTAGGAATAATTAAATTACAATTTCTGATTGGTTAGAAAAATTTATTTAAATAGCATTACCTATGTTTGATAAATGCCAAATGTCATAAACCAATAGATACTACAGGCACTTGTTTTCAGAATTCAATTTTTAACTCATAGCATAACACAAGGTATCTAACTCCCAGGGTTCGACACTAACATTTTTAGGCTTTGGTCCGACCGGACTAGTGCTTCTTTACTTTTACTAGTCCGTAGGAAATTTTATTAGTCCGTCAAAAATATCAAATAAATAGAATGACATTGCAATGTACTTTTTATACTTTTAAAATAAATAAACCATTTACACATAAAATGTTTTATACCAAGATTCGTTGAAATCGTGCGATTAGGTACTACGGTCGTATTCTCGATCTTGTTCGTTTTCTCTATACATGATTACATCATTCAAACATCCAACATCTTTCTTCGTACTAAGTCATGATCGGTAAAATGTTTAATTTCATACCAGTGAGTCCTATAATTAAGCACCAAATTGACTAAGAATTACCTAACTTCCAGCCAAGAAGCTAAAAATACATACGGGGTTTTCCAGTAAAAGTTGTCGAGAATTAAACATCTGTAAATTCTTTTTTTCCCCAGAAAAATTTGGTTCACTGCAACCCCTTTTACATTTTTCTAAAAATCATTTCAGAACAGATCTACTCAAATTTGCAACATTGCAATTAAATAGGACGTATTCTTAATGTGGTGAAGGCTTGTCCTGAGACACAGTAGGATTACTCTAACAAGGGGTAGGGGTCCTGTTCTAAAGCACCTCAGTCAGGGGATGACAAATCCCATTGCCCGACGCCCGGGGCTAGTGAATTTTAGGGTTGGGCAAGTGAAATTTTATCAACCACTTGCCCGTGGGCAAGTGACTTAATCAATTATCAAAAATAAAATCAATATGTATGCCAATATTCTACTCAGTATTTTTTTATATACATTTATAAATACAGTATAAGTTAATGGTAGGGCAGGCAAAAATTCAGGTAGGGCAAGTGAATTTTGACCATGTACTTGCCCTTGGGCAAGTGCCTTTAAAATCTATTTGTCAGCCCCTGTCAGTGTGAATTAATTTATTTTTAAAGTGAACAAAATTCAACAAATAGATGAACTAGCATCCTTTCTGATGATCGAAGTCCCTCTAGTACTTAAGTTAAAAGTTCTTACCCTGCAACTTTATTTCTCAATTTCTTGCTGGGTAGGATTGCAATTTCTTCACATACTCGTTTGTTAGTATGGAAGTCCAAAGTGAGCTTCGTGTAATATTTCTCAATTATTACACGCGCTGCTTTCTTGACGGTCTTCGTTCTTACACGAGCCTATAAAGATATTCACATATTGAATGTTATAAGACGTACTAATTGTTACCAATGCTTTCTTTTTGCATGTAGAAAATAAAACTTGAGACATTCGTAGAAATGTCAACAATACATTTAGTTGTGATTAAAACCAATGTTGTGTGTCCATAATTGCTTTCATAACGATTTCAACTATTCAGGAAGAATTAAGGAATACATCTGTTATAAATTTATTTCATTTTGTATGTAAATGACAGCGGGATGACACTGATTTTTCCATGTAAAGCATGTATATTCTCACCATCTTGATTTAAGAACGGAAAAGGAAGTTAAAAGAAAATGAAACGATCACATAAAAGAATCCCGGAAAATGTTCTCAAAATATAGATAGGGGGCCTAATGTTAATGATTTCAGGTTATGATTTGAATAAAGTTAAATAAAACTATCTAAATCATTGATTTTCACATATGAGAAAAAAATAATATGTTTTATTATTCCGGAAATAAGTTTTTTAATCTAGATTTCCTAGATCTCTTTTGCGCTTTTCACCAATATCAATGAAAGATATCGATAAAAGAAGAAATTTTACATTGAATTCAGCGAGAAGGATTTTCTTCAAAAATATAAATCATGACTGTGGATATTTATGAAAAAGAAAGTCCAGAAATGAATGCATATTATTCATGAAATTACCAGTGATTATTGATTTTTTAAATAGTCAAATTATATATGTAAGTTGCACATAAATCGATTCTGCTTTCAAAATTTAGCACTGACTTGAGCAGGTTAGATAATGATGCAGCTGCAGAACTGTCAGCTCTCTAGTTAAGAAAATCTTGACAGACAAACCAGAGAGCTACAAATCCAAGCATGAAGAAAACGCTTGACGATGCTTTATTTGTCACAGACTTTGGAAAAGGAAGATAAGATGTTAGATCGATGCATTTTATTGTAGCTTAATATATTGATGATAAGACTGCTAGGATTGGATGTGTGCAGATGCACACCGGATATTCAGATTTAATTACAATTGGGCTCATCAAACTGCCAATAGACTCTGACGTCACTTCACATATTGCATGTATGTTGTGCATTACCAAATCAAGCCTGAACAGACTTACAGTGCAAATTTTAATAAAAAATGTTTTATCTCCTATTTACCTGCTATATTATATCCATTAGAATTATGGTGGGTCTTTTTTTATGCCCCCGTAAACGAAGTTACAGGGGTATATAGTTTTTGTTATGTCCATCCGTCTGTCTATCTGTCTGACTCTCTCTGTCTATCTCTCTCTGTTTGTCCACAAAAACTTTAAACTTGCTCATAACTTTTGATTTAGGTGAGCTATTACTTTCATATTTCACATGTGTATTCCTTGTGACAAGACATTTCTTTGGGTACCACCAAATTTGACATTTTGACCTTGAACTTGGAGTTTGACCCACTTTTACACAAAAAATCCAAACTTTTACTTTGGCCATTTCTTTTGAACAGTTGATATCAGGACATTTATACTTCACATATGTATTTTTTGTGGAAAGACCTTTCATTGGATACCACCAACCTTGACCTTTTGACCTTGACCTTGGAGATTTCCTTACTTATAAGTGAAAAAACTTTAACCTTGGCCATAACTTTTGAACGGTAAGGGATAGGGCTTTCATCCTTCACATATGTCATACTTGTGAAAAGACCCTTTATTGGATACCCAGAACTTTGACCCTTTGACCTTGAAGTTTGACCTACTTTAAAAATGCAAAGGTTGATGATAACTTTTAAAGAGTTAAGGCTAGTGCTTTCATACTTTACGTATTTAATGCTTGTGACAAGACCTTTCATTTGATAGCAAGACCTTTGACCTTACGACCTTGACCTTGGAGTTTGAACTTTTTATTAATTTTTTTAACCTTGGCCATAACTTTTGAACATTTAGGACTTGGGCTTCCATACTTTTTATACCTAATCCTTGTGGCAAGACTTTTCATTAGATACCAATTACCTTGACCATTTGACCTTGACCATGGAGATTTTCATACTTATGAAAAAACTTTAACCTAGCCATAACTTATGAACGCTAAGGGCTAGTGATCTCATTCTATACATATGTAATCCTTGTGAAAAGACCCTTTATTGGATACTAAGTTTTCCAAATTGATGAAATTTTTTTACCCTGGCCTGATTTTATATTTCAGAGCTGTATTTCCAGTGAGTTTACATTTAAGAAAAATTTAATCTTCGCTAATTTGTTGCCATACAGGGGCAACAGTGTTTCACAAACACATCTTGTTCTTTTGGTACATGTTTAGTTTCTGTTTGTGGGTGATCAATACGTATAGTAAAATGTAGTCTCGGTTCGGTTATTTGGGATACGATACATTTTGATAGAAGGAAACAAATTCAACCATTGTTTTATGCTTCCTTTTACTTAATCTAGTCAAATAATTTATGTGCAAAATGGATAGAAGAAATCAATTTAATTGATTTGACTCTTATAAACTATTTTACAAACTACATGTCCACAAAAATTCACGTTTCTGAATTATACGGAGGAACATGATTATATTTCATGCCAAACCTGACTGAATGACGATCCCGACCAAAAAACAAACCAAACCGAAAATAGAGATTTTGTACTGTGTATCAAACTGAGAAAAGATACTTCGGTGAATTGATACCGCGGTGAACCGTTTCACTCCTATTGATTGTTTCAGCTTTCTGTAAAATTGGTTTTTATGAACATAACTCCAACAGTAAATGCAATGAAATAAATTCAAATGAATGAGTAGATAACATAGAAACCACTAGCTGCAGAACTGTAGCATTATAGTTTTAAAGCAAGCACTGTGACAAAAAAATAATTTTATTGGTCTGTAGAGATAACTACTGTGTACAGGGAAATTTTTGCTCCCTTTTTATTTTGGCCCCTTTTGCCTTACCCTCATTTGGGTGAATTCAAAATGGGGCAATACTATACTTCATGCTGACCAATGATGGTAAATGATAAATGCACAGAAAATCGTGTGCTGTAAATTTCACCATATTTGCATTACAGGACTAAAATGTAAAACTATAAGGCTACAGTTTTGCACCTAAAATTCAATTCAACCTTGGAATAAAACATGCATATGAAGATGTGATTATTTTATATCAAAATCATATGTGAGCCATCATGGTCATTCAATTATGTGTTCTGTGTTATAGATTTTTACACAAAGTATATGCTGAAAACTGGTGAATATGGGGATTTTAGGGACAATTGGCTGGGGTATACTATTAAGTTCCAGGTAAGTATTGGAGAAAATAGTAAATGTATGTTAATGAGGAAATCTAAAAGCATAGTGTTAGATTAACACCCTTAATTTTTTTAACAATCATCCATAAAACACCAAAAACATTTGTAATGCTTGATTTTTTTTACTACATTAACCATTACCATTATCAGACCATGACAGAGAACTTCACATTCCTTTAGAAATATTCATCTAAGCATTGATTGGTGTGAATTAGTACTATTATTTCAGGAAAATATTCTTAATTTGTTTCATATTGGCATTTTCAGCACTATTGTTTATGGTACCTACTCCATCCTTGTCCATCTGTGTGAAGTAAAAGGAAAAGTTCCGTTCAAGTCTTCCTCTGTTGTACTGATCATCGAAGTAGGAAAAGTATGTATGCTTACAGAACCCAAAATTAAAATTTGAAGGTCCAAGGTTGAACTGGTTATCATTCATTTAAGAAAAATAAAACAGCATCACTTGTAATGAATTTGACATTGTCTATCTTGTCAGACTTTATGTACCGGTAATATGAACAAACTTCAGTTTGAACTATCTTATGTTCGAAAATGATAAATAAAATTAAAGTACAGGAAAACCATCTTAAATGAAGTTGCATCATAAGTTATTGTCTAAGTTTATGTTCCAAAATCATAACATATTTCTATATACATGTACTAATATTTGCCAAAAAGGTATACAAGATTTAAACGATCATCAAAGTGAGGTAAGCACATGTTTTTTTTTGCCAATAGGTAAAAATTTGTAATTTTATTTCCTTAACTGAAAATTACTTAACTTCATAAACCAGTTTTAAACCCTAAATATTGGTAGTGGGTCACCAAAGTAAGGAGTTAATTATCTTTTTATTCATATACTTTATGACATTTTCAGAATTGTAATGCTATAATGCTGTATATGTATAACACTTCTTTATCCCCCCATCATTTGTTTAGTCTGTTCTTTTTTTTCTTTTTGGTACATGTAGTATGTTTTTTTTTAATACACATTTCTTCAGGTAAATTGTATTACGAAATAAAATGGTGTGGTCAGTGAAGATCAAAGTTAGTTCTTCATATATAGAAACCTATGCAGCATATAACAAAATCCTTCCTATCCTCTTTTCTTGTTTTCTAAGCATTATATTTATTATTGTTATATACATAGCAGAATTTCGTTTTTCACTACAGTATTAGTACCAAATTTTGCTATTACCAGTAATTCTTTGAGACCTTTTACCTCTTGTGAACTCTGTCCAGAATGGCTGAAATGCACATGGAACTTTGCAAAGATGTTATTGTGGTTTCAGGTGCCCCGATATTTGAAAGTGAAAAGAACATTAGAATGATACCTCATATGAAGATTTTCAAACTAAAAATCAAATGGCAAATACTATGATAACAAGAACATTTTTGGACCAATCTGTTTGTTGAAAATTTTAGGTAGGGTTATTTAATTAACTAACAAATAGCATATAGCTCTAAAGAAACAAAGCATTGGTCTGTTGACTAAAGAATTTTGCAAAATTTATTTTTCATTGTATCTGGCAAATATTTCAAAGTATATATTAATGGATAAGTTTTGTATTTGTGGTTCTTTATTATTTTCAGTTCGTGGTGTCTTGGATACTGCTGTTATGGCAGACAAAGGGAAGCTTGCCAAAAGACGTCACATTTTTCTGTTTCCTTCAGTATGCTGTCCCAGGATTATTATACAGCATCAGTAACAACCTGTCCATGATGATGCAGGTTTATATGGATCCCACCACATTTCAGGTAAAACTTATAGGCTTCAGTGATTCTCATACTTAAGATATTTCATATATTCATGTAAATGATGCATGTATCAAAGAGGACGCACCATGCTGTGTTTGAAAAAAAATCTTTGAATATGTTTTCTAAGATAAATGGGCAATGTAGGTCATTTTGGTGATGGAAATTACCCAGTTTGAAAAAAAAATTCTTGATATTGTTTTATTGAACAACCAATATTGCAAAAAGGTCTACACTTCATATTTCATTGTTTGTCAATCAGTGTCCAGGATTCTTTGTATGATTTGTTGTTTGAAATGATAGAATGAATTGGAAATGTAGAATTTTATTACCATCTAAGTAATTTAAGTATTCATTTGAAGAAATTTTTGTTGTATACTATTTTAATTCATGAAGTGTTCTGTACCATCATATTTTTCAAATTTTTAGATACACAGGCACTTTCAGGATTGTACAAACTTTTTAGCTGAAGACCCATGCATGATTGCATCTTTTTGAATGATTAGGTAAATTTACAAATTGTGGGTGAAATTAATAAACAATTTATAGCAGTTTGCACATTTTCTTACTTAATACAAGGATATACATAATCTTTCTTCTTCTTACTTCTTGGCACATTAGAACCTAACTCTGATTTCATTTAGTAAGTTTGTAAAAGCAGTCTTTTCTTGATATACACAATTTTTACACAATGGCTAATATGTTTCCACTATTCACTTAGTCCATAAAAATGGAAATAACTTTTGATACAGATCATGTTGAACTTAGAAAGAGTTATCTTTTGGTAAAAATTGACATAATTACTTGAACTTTGTTGTACAGACTATAGAATTTGGGAAATGGTGACTTTTAACAAGCTTGTTGATACCCTTGAAATATCAACTTATTTGTCAGTAAAGACATTTTACAATAAACACATGTCATGGAAACTATGTTAAAAAGCTGTGATGAATGGTTGTATTTAAGGGTGACTTCATCTTGTTCATATGGAGGTATTTTCTGGGGAGGGAGGCAATATATTGAAAGAAGACTGTAATTATTGAGGGTTTCACTTAGTACCAACATGTTCTTACAGGGATTTATCAGTGCCTTCTCAAGGGCCGAAATTCGGCCCCATTCCCAATTGAAAATGAGTTCAATTGTTCCCAATTTGGCAGTATTTTTTCCCAATTGCAGAACAATGCTTTTTTTAAAATTATCCTTGAAAAAACACAAAGTGAATTTGTCAGATTGTCTGTAATTTTCCTCAATTTAACTCAATTAGAAAAGCTACCGTTATAACACATGCTTAAAAACATTGCCAACTTTTAATCCGAATTTCCTCAGTTTTTTTCTGAAGTAGTGATATTGTGTATTTCTATGGGTTTATTCACTCCTTTTCACTTGCTCAATTGATCTACGAGTGAATGATAAGAACTGCAGGCATTATTTCAGATAGAAAAATATATTCTTTATGCATATTTTAGAAAATGTGTATTTAGTTTAAATTATTTTGCAGGAGGTTTATTATTTTTCCCCAGATCTCCCATGACCAAAATTGGAATCTCATACAGAAATATACAACCCGAACCCTAAGTTGTATAAAATGAATACTCAATGAATTTACAAATTTACATTTATTTGTATATTTTTCATAATTCTTATATGATGAAGTTGGATCATATTTAATTGTCTGTTAATTGGTAGCACAAATTACAGCTGTAAATAAATTGAACCTGAATAGTGAATACATGTTTTAAGCAACATAACTTAATTTTTCCCAATTTCATCAAAAAGCCGATAACTTTTTCCCAATTTCCAAAAAATGGTGTTTCCCAAAAAAGGTTGATAAATCCCTGTCTTATATTATTTAGCATAATTTTTTTTACAATTATAGAAATTATTAAGATAATTATCTATGCACTTCGCAATAGATATTGAATACAGCTTTGTCTCATTTGCAGTTTTATTTTGTGGTAGGAAAAAATACAAATTGCTTCTCTGATAGATCGATTGCTTAAACTATATATTTTTGTAATAATTAGTGGGTGGAAGACCATAATTTTTAAATGATTAGAGACTACAAAAATAACTTGAGTGAAAACAAAGCTGTATACAGTGACTTGTAATGGGAATTATTAACCATTTAACCATAGTTTCATTGAAAATAATTTTTGTAGCAGACTAACATTCTGTAGTTTTGTTTTAGATGAAATAATTTGAAGTTGATTGTTTAATGTTAATTGTTTGAGAGAGAGAGAGAGAGAGAGAGAGAGAATGGAAATTCATATTTCGTTTCCTTTCATTAGCACTAAAAGTAAAATGTAAGATTAATCGTCATATCTTTATAACTACATGTTCCAAAATCAATTTAAGTGTCAGTTATGATATTTTCCTCAGTTAATAATACACAACTAGTATGTTTGTGCATTTTTTTTGCTGGAATTTCAAATAGTCAAACATCATATCAAAACATAAGCTCTCTGGTGTAATATGACACCACTGCTCTTTTCTTGTTCAGTGTCTATGGTGATTCTACCTCTTGCAACTTTTTAAAAAATATATGTTTTTTTATCAGAAGAGTTAGTTTGCATTTAAAAAATTCTAATGATGGAAATATTCCGAAATAATTCAGTAAATGTCCACTTGAAAATATTCTAATTTTTGTGGTCATGAGGAGTAATTCATTCAGTATACCGTTTTTGTTTATTTTACAAATATTCTTTGTAACTATTACTTGAATTCAATTACTTGTATTTCAGTGCAGTATTTTGATTTTGCATATGATTCATTTCTTATCACCAGTATACATTATCAATTTACTTTGACATTTTAGGTACTAAGCAATCTTAAAATAGGCATTACGGCTTTGCTGTATTGGAGTTTTCTGAGGAGGTATGTGGCTTTGTTACTGTAAAAGTTTAGACTGCACACAGAATGAATTGTTTAATTCACCCAAAGAGTTTAGAAAGTTAAACTTATTATATGATTATATTTAAATTATTTCTAACTCTCTGGTTGGCCGAGATCCCCCATTGTAGGAATCACATTACTAAGTTATGTTCTCCTGAATGAGACTTTCTAGGTCAACATAACGTTTATTTTTCATCACATTGGAATAAAAATAAATCTCAAGCTTCCAGTTTGCTATAATTACTTACTGTCTGATTAAAATCAAATCTTCACCAGCTCCTTTTTATTTTGATTGTCACTCTGAGTGACACTCAAAGTGACAATCTTCAGAATATATTAAACACAATGTTGAAACAAAGAGTAATTAAATTTATATCTATGACACTCTATTTTACAGGCCCCTCTCTCTACGTCAGTGGATTGCTATAGGAATTTTAACAACAGCGGGAAGCCTTGACAGGTAGTGTATTTGTATTGTTAATGGAATTTGGTAACCTATTGAGTCACTCATATCTATTTATGCCCTGTTAATTGAAGATTTGGTGAATATAGATTTTGCCCTGTCCATCTGTCTGTCTAAAAAAAACTTTTACCTTTCACATAAATTTTCATTGGTTGGAGCTATGGCTTTCATATTTCATAAGTATATTGCTTGTGACAAGACCTTACATTGTGTACTAACATATTTGAATAACCTTGACCTTGAAGTTTGATCCACTTTTGCTAAAAAAAATTCCCAACTTTAACCTTGGCATAACCTTCGAACAGTTGGGCTAGGCCTTTCATACTTCACATGTTCATTGTGGCAGGGCCTTTCCTTTGGTTTAAATATGTTTGACCTTGACCTTAGAGTATGACCCACTTTTAAAAAAACTTTAACCCTGGACTTAACTATTGAACCTATAGTATTAGGGCCAATACATTTCTCAGGTGTATTCTTTGTGACAAAGTTTTCATTTGGATAACAACAACTTTGACCTTGAAGTTTGACCTACATCTGGAAAAACTGGGATTTTATATTTCACATGTGAATTTCTTTTGACAAGGGCCTTCCCTTGGGTACCATTAGCTTTGACCTATTGTCCCTGACCTATCAGCTTATTTTTATTTCAGAATAAAAGTAAAATTAAAATAAAGTATTTGAAATAAATTCCACAAAGGAAATTGACAAAA